>JAHPZR010037976.1:0-12169 GCA_019787425.1 Platygyra sinensis | reverse complement strand
ATGGTCAGTTTTGAGTGCTCAATAAGAATCTCTTATACTTCTTTTTGAAGAGCATGTATGGAAAACATTTAAATTCTTAGTGGAACAGATTCCCAGATTTTTGTTGCAGAAAATTTAAATGTAGATGTACCATAATTAGTGCATTCTGATGGCCTAAAGAAGTTTCGATTTGAAGCATACCTGGTATTGTATGAGTGGATCTCTGATGTAGGTGTAAGAATATTTAGTAGTGCAGCTGGGGTGTTACTTTTGTCATTCTTAAATTTATATGCAAAAAGTGATACTTTTAGTCTGTAGATATTTTCAAATTTCAAGATTCCAAGAAGGTTATAATAGGGGATAACATGTTCTCTCCCATGAGCAAAGAACATGCTTTGTATACATCTATTCTGCTTAGTGCAGATTTATCTACATTGTAATTTTGTTTTGTAAGCAGCACCCCAGCTGGCAAGACCATAGTTTAAGTATGGATAAATAAGAGTATAGTATAACTGTTTGAACATATGAAAATCAAGATAGTGCCTAAGCTTATTGATTATACCTCCATTCTTTGCTAATTTATTATTTACATGTTGAATTTGGGGTTCCCACTGTAGATGCTCATCAAGGTATATACCTAGATACTTAATATAACTTTTGCAATCAATATTATGGATATTTAAATGTATTTTTTCTTTGATGATGTTATTAACATATTAGTTTTCTTAAAAATTCATTGTAGCCTTATATTGGTCAGATTATGTCAGAAAGATGCATTTTATGCACATTTTAATTTTATTTGTCTTATCCCGGCAATTTGGTAACTCGTACAGGAGACTGGGAGATTCGGTCTGTAAACGGAAAACTCCCAGATAATCTGGTAGAGTTGGCATAGATGCCTCCCATTCATTCCCTACCTTACCCCATTGCTTTAGCTTTTAGAAGATTGTTTTCTAATAACAATATTCACTGTGAGTGTTTGTGTTACAAATGGAACAAAATTAATAAATTCTATAAAATTAATTCTAGGTTGTGAAAGAACGTGACCAACTGCAGTCTGAGTTCAACAAAGCAAGTCTGGCAAAAAACAAATTGGAAAGTCTCTGTCGGGAATTACAACGTCACAGCAAGCTTGTGAAGGTACGAGGACATGTCAGTTAGCTGTAGTAAATATACTTTTTTATCACTGCCATTAATTTTGTTACTTCAGCCCTAAACCATGGGGCTCTGGTATGGAGTAAGTAATGACTTGGTAACTAAAAGATTGAACTGCGGGCTCTTTCTCAATCAGTAAGTAACCAAGCTTCCTGGTATCACATTGGGAGTGTATTGATATTGTAGATTGTAGTGGTCTTTTCTGTTTAGACTTCAAAGAACTTGGTCAGTCCATACTTTCAAACTATTCCAAGCTCTTGCACCTGGCTATTTTTTAGATATATGTTATGAACATGTGCTGTGGATGGCAATAAAGTATCAACCAGATGATTGTTATGAAAGTAACTTTTCAGAAAAGTGATTGATCGATTGTTTTTATTATTTGTATTCAAGAAAGGAGTCAATTAGCAAGTTCCTTCTCTAGTGATGAAGATTGCACTCTTTGTCTCCGACCAGACACAATAGAACATACCTTTCTAGATTGTACTGCAGCAACAGCCTTTTACTCAATCATGGTTCAATCATGAAAATGACACCAATATTATGCTTTCTAATAAACAACTTTCTTCGACATCCCCCATATAACTCATCTTACGGATTACCCAACACACAGAGTACATCTGTACACATATCATCATTATTCTAAAAAAATACAAAAATCCTATCTTTTCTCTTCCAGCGCTATTGCCAAACCAACCAAATTTACTTGTAATGATAAGTGATGCAAGTGAGCTTAATTAGAAAATTGAGAGTTTTGTGTTGTAATGTATTGTAGGTCATGTCTTGTTTAGAAAATTATTCAATGAAAGTAACACAAACTGTAAGTGACCGTTTGTAATTGAAAATAAAATTAAAATTGTAAAAAAGTTCCTTCTCCATTTGTGACAGGCAAATGAAAAAAAAAATAGTGAAAGTTTTTTGAGTTAAAAGATTAATTTCCAAACACTAATGGAAATCATGACAATTGCTAGCAATCAACCTAGATTTGTCATTTTGAACAGAGTGCCATTTTTAACACTTTCCTTCAATCTCCTGCTGTCAGGAAGAGAGTCAACTACGCAGTCAAGAAGAGGAAGCCAAACGAAAGGAACTGTCAGAAAAGTTTCAGACAACAATCAATGATATCTCAGAACAAATGCAAGAGAATTACAAGGCAAACCAACAGCTGAAGACTGAAAACAATGAGTAAGTGACACTATATTTACACGTATAGATCTGCAGAAATTGTAATTCTTTAATTTAATTTACACAGCACCATCGTGAAAATTATTACATATTGAAATAATTTTTGTAATCTTTTTGATTTTCTGGTCAATTGTGTTTGTTTATCTGTTCTTACTCCATACAGACTTGCTGCTAGGTTGAAAGGGCTTGTTGAGCAGTATGAAGTTCGCGAAGAGGTTAGTGATTATGCTGTGTAACACTGTACATTTGTCATGATTTATTCATAATATTTTGTGATTATCTGTCTTATATTCTTTTCATAAGGACCTGGATATGAGTAAACAGTTACAGTGCACATCAATTTTTTTTCCAAATAAATCTTTTCAATAACTCATGCATTTGCATTTTTATCCTATGACATTCACAAAGGTTTAGGAACAAAACCTCCCTTTATCATTCATCATTATAATCTGAAAAAAAAACATGTATTACTTAAACCACCCCATAGAGGGTAGTTGGAAATTCCTAGGGGGAGGGGAGAGGAGGAAGCTGAACTAGGGTACAGGTGGGGTCAAGACTAAGAAACCTTCAGAGAATATGACAGGAATTTCTGTGGTCTCGTTTTTGTTGTTTAGCTAATGATTTCTTCAGCAACAAAAAAGCTACTGCCTTGTCTTTCATCCTTAGCATTGTGAGGTGTTGAAATAATGGTCTGACTGGATCACTCAGTTTAAGACACATTGTATAAATTACATGTATGACGAGTTCCAATTTGGCCTTCAGTGTATGACATTTAAAGTTTTCCATCATTATTTTCTAACTTAGCATGTGGAAAAGGTTTTCAAACACAAACAGCTTGAACTTCAGTTGGCCGAGGCCAAAATGGCACAACAACATCTGCAGTTTAATGAAGACAAGGAAAAGACTTTGACAGAAAATCAGCTGGTAAGAGAATGTTGACCAATTAAAAGGGTTTTAGCCAGCAAGTATCTGTTTTTTTTTTTTTTTTTGCAAAAACAATACTTGCATTTATATTAATAAGAGCAGTTTCATGATCCTTCTGGTTGCAAAACATAACCTTACAAATAGAGTTCTCTTCGGTGATCTACAGACCAAACAAATATGTCGACCACTGCCCATTGCATGGCCAGCTTGCAAATGATAATTTAATATTTGCAATGTAAATTTATTTGATTAGTATACACATGCATGTGCTGTAAGATGCTCTTCTGGCAAGCATACCTGGGGATGATTTCTGTAGATGATGTCTACCAGGTGGCTTATCAGACCATACTTCACTTCTCTGCTTTCAATAACATAAGAAATTATTAGGGGAGCAGGCATGTGGTAGGGAGAGGGAAAGCAATATTGGTTGCTAGTCTATTACATCTCCCTTCCTGCATTTTTGCCTGACTGAATTCCATTTTGGCCACACCCATTTTCGTGGTATATGATTAAGTGTAAGACTTAGCATGACTTAGGGTTTAAACAGGGTTAGAATGTCCTGATAGTGATAGAAGTAGACCCGCTATTGTAAGGCCATTGTGCTCCTTGACATTCACCAGTTGATTGAAATGGGCTTTTCAATCTTGAGTAAAACATAACTTAAAACAGAATTGAAGTGAAAAGTAATTAAAACTTGATGTCAGGGTAGTTTTTGTTTACTTTTATTTTAGTTGATTAAGCAAGCTCAGGAGTATAAGAAACAGTGTGAGATCTTAACAAAACAGGAATCAGAGATGAAATCACAGGTAGGAGAAATTAATGTTTTCAGAAGGTCATAGACCATTTGCGAGGTCCCTTGTGCCTCTGTTTCAAACCGAGTCTAAATGTGAAACCATTCTTATGAAAATGATTTGCGTGAAAATGAAACTGCATGCAGAACTCATTTTCATATGAAAGGTTTCGCACTTAGACTCTTTTTCACACGGAAGCACAAGAGAACTCAGAAATGGCCTGTTTGGTGTTTTAAGCCTGCATTATTTGATTCAAGTATGACGTTATGCAACTTCAGGCTGGTGGGAATATTGTAGATTCTTTCAGATGGAATGCTCTCATCAAGCCGGTGAATTTGCACTAGCTCCTCCAGCTAGAGCTGTTTCTTTAGTTCTCACTGTGTGATTCTCTCAGTTACTGAAAGTGTTTTCTCTTGTTTCAGCTAACAATGTACGCAGAGAGATTTGAAGAATTTCAGAAAACGCTCAACAAGAGCAATGAAGTGTTTTCGACTTTCAAGAAAGAAATGGATAAGGTATGTGAATCTTTTTTTATATACTTTTACATTTCCTGGAGGAAAATTGTAGTGTCACGCAGGGCTTGAAATCACGGCCGGTCAACGGACAATGTCCGGTCAGAATCGAGCATTGTCCGAGCAAATCCGTGGATGACCGGACATGTTGTCCGGTCATTTGGGCTTTCAAAGAAAATTCAATTTTGAGACAATCATGATGGAAATTTATTCAATCTTATCATGTTCCCAAAAAAGATATTAACTAGAGGGACTTTTGTTTGTGAAATTGATGACATTTCCTGTTGTCAGTCGCGACCGCAAATTATTTGCAGAAACAAAGCAGCATTTGCTAAAATGTAAATATTTTACTTTATTATTCAACAAATTGGAACACTATCCAAATATGGTCATGATGCTCTCGATATCTGTCATCCGTAGGTAACAGATATCCGGCGATATCACAGGGGGCCCATACAAGCAGTGTGTCTGTTTATGTTCGAAATATAAAGAAACGTATGGGAGAATATTGAAGTGTCTTTTTAGTTAATATCGTAAACTTATATCGAGAAATGTCTAAGTTAAAGCTCAAAATAAATGTAAACGTACCTCAGTTGCTTTGTACTGTCGTTTCTGTGTCGCTGAATGGCGAATTTGAGCGATTTGGTGGGTTTTGCGGTACTGTTACTATACGTTACAAGAAGGAGACGTATAGTAACAGTAACGCAAAACCCACCAAATCGCTCAAATTCGCCATTCAGCGACACAGAAACGACAGCACAAAGCAACTGAGGTACGTTTACATTTATTTTGAGCTTTAACTTAGACATTCCTCGATATAAGTTTACGATATTAAGACACTTCAATATTCTCCCATACGTTTCTTTATATTTCGAACATAAACAGACACACTGCTTGTATGGGCGCCCTGTGGCGATATACGTAGCTTCGTACGTGGGAAGAAAAAGTGAAGTGAAAAAATGTCGACAGAAAGGTTTAAAAATATTACGAGCTTGGAAATCAATTTTGTTATCAATTTGTTGAATAATAAAACAATTATCCTGCTCAATCTCGCGGAATATCGTCTGATTTTAGCCGACGAGGCCTACGGCCTCGTCGGCTAAGTATCAGATGATATTCCGCGCGATTTTGCAGGATAATTGTTAAATAAAGTTGAAGGTTACGTTTTGTTAGTGATTTGGTCAGGTTTCAACCAAACGTTAACGATGGGGTTGTGTCTTGCAATCCACCTCAAAACAAATCGATTGTGCAAAAAATTAGAAGTTGTAGTTTTATTACTCTTTGTTCTGTTACATTGTAAGTCAGACACGTGCCACGTGTCTGACTTACAATGTAACAGAACAAAGAGTAATAAAACTACAACTTCTAATTTTTTGCACACTCGATTTGTTTTGAGTAACTAGAGTTGCTGTTGCTGAAAATGATACAGATCATGTAACTTGCAAAATGGAGCCTCTATTGCAACTAGTTAAGATGGATTAAATTTGTCCGGCCAAAAATGCCTATGTCCGAGCAAAATCACGTTTGACCGGACAATGTGTCCGACGCCTGCCCAATAGTTATTTCAAGCCTTGAAAAGGACAAAACCAGAAAAAACTGAGAACGAAAAACAAAACAGAAAAAAGCAGCATGTTTCCCTGCTAAGTTAGAACACACTAAAAAGAAAACTCGGAATTTTATCCTGTAGAGGTAAGCTTGTGTAAACGTTACGTGAGAGTTTTGATGAAGTGTTGAACGTTCGGTTGATCACGAGTGCACACTCTTTGTACATGTAAACTCAGCCTTTCGGGCAAACCTTCGGGAACCTTTCGGGCAATTTTAAAGCCTATGATATTCCATTCCCCCCCTCCTCCCTCTCCCAAAAAAGACAAACGGGGAAGCATTGTTACATAAACAGTATTTGAAGCCAAAAAAGTATTTCCTTGGCGCGCAAACTGGGAAACTGAGTTGTTCTTGTGGAAGCAAAATACTGCTGAAAGAAAAAAATGGAAATTTTCATTTGTTGTTACTCGGAAACAATTTTCGCAGGGTAACGTTGTAAAATTGAGAGAGAAATTTTCCGCAACTACGTTTCCTTGTTTGCGAATGCGTTTCGAAGACATTGAACAGTTTCTGATCACCACCTTCCAGGCACATCTCACTTGTAGGTCGCTGTCGAGATGTTCATTTGTCGTAATTGTTTCTTACAGATGACAAAAACAATCAAGAAACTAGAAAAGGAAAAACTCTCGTGGAAAACGAAGTTCGATAACGGTAACCGTTCATTGCTGCAAATGGTGGAAGAGGTAAGTCATGCCAGTTCAGACTGTATCACGCTGCATGTTTACCTAAGGTCATGTTAACCGCAGTCTAGAAGTTGATCGAGGCTATCAAATATTGGTCGAAAATAATTGAAATTGTCCTAAATACGTTTTTTGTGGAACGAAAGATCGAAGCTCTTAAGGTCGGCGCACACGAATTTTATTGTCTTCATTTTATTTATTCTTTCACGTGAATTTTATGCAATATGTTACAGGGACTGACATTTTGCACAAAAACACTTAATGCCGGTCCAGGATTGAACGCGAGTGTTGTTTAATTAGTAAGGGTACATATGAATGTTGTGCCGCGTAGCACTGGGAACACAAATAGTGGAACCAGAGAATTAACTCTAAAGTGTAAATTATAGTGCTACTTTAGACCCATGAATAACCCACTGGGCGTTAGCCCTAGTATAGGGAAACAGGGAACCACACGAGGCAAAGAAAAAATCTTTTGACCTCGGTGGGAATCGAACCCACGACCTCCGGATTAGATCTTCCGTCACTCTGCCGACTGAGCTACAAGGTCGCACAGAGAAAGTCGGGGACGATTTTAGATGGTGAATCGCGGCGAAGAGAAAGTAAGGGTACATATGAATGTTGTGCCGCGTAGCACTGGGAACACAAATAGTGGAACCAGAGAATTAACTCTGAAGTGTAAATTATAGTGCTACTTTAGACCCATGAATAACCCACTGGGCGTTAGCCCCAGTAAAGGGAAACAGGGAACCACACGAGGTAAAGAAAAAATCTTTTGACCTCGGTGGGAATAATTTACACTTCAGAGTTAATTCTCTGGTTCCACTATTTGTTGTTTAATTAGTACTGTTTGAAAAATTCAGCCTAAAATTTCCAATTTTGTTGTTTATAATCCGTGTTAATCTCTCCATCCTTAACCATCCTTGTTCCTTTATGGTTTATTATTAAGTGTTTTCCTATCTTTCTAAAGTATTATTTTCAGGTTTCGTTCAACTTAAAGGTAATTTTGCCCCTTTCATATTTGGCAGAGTTATTAGATATTTTCATAGTGTTTCATATTTGACAGAATTGTGTGTGTATAGGTGACTTTTTACCAATGACTGGGAAAGGCACTGTGTTTATCATAAGGAATTTGAATCTCAGCGTTCGGTCCTGGAGATATCTGATAGTTTGTGCCGATCTTTTTTTAAGAAATAGAAAACATGTACCGTGTTTCAATCGAGTTATAGAAACACGAGTGGAAGTTTGGGAGAACGAGAATTGCTCCATCGAGTTATAGAAACTCGATTTTTTGTTTTCTGAAGATAAATGGTAAAGGAAGAAGTCTGCGCACAAGCCAAGTGGCCTATCAGGCAAGAGCTTATCCCCGTTTCTGTAACAAGAAACGACTAGCTAGTCCATCAGAGGGTTAGCCCCAGGATTAAATTCTCAGTACCCATACAGCTTTATATACACCTGGGTAGAGGCACTGTGAGAGTTAAGAGTCTTGCCGAAGAGTACAACGCGATGTCCCCGGCCGGGACTCGATCCAGAGATAAGCGTACTACCGTGAGGCCACTTCGCCCCCCTAATATTGCTAACTGAAAAAAGTGAAACTGGAGGGAGAAATAATTGCTTCAAGAGTAGTGTGTGAATTTTTTATTTTGTTTACTTGCTTCACGCTTAATATCTTGCAGTTCCTCATTTCCATTTTGTTTTTAATTCTCCCTTAGCGAGAGAAACAGCAAAAAGAAATGGCCGCTCTGCGATTAAAGAATGAAAAGCTTGAAAACCTCTGTCGGGCGCTGCATAAGGGAGCCAAAGTGACAGCCAGTGACATCGACCAGGTATGAATTGACTACTTGCCATGAGTAGTCTAGTCTAATTTCATTCTAGCTTTTTTGTCCCATACTTTACCTTTTCTAGACAGCGCTTTCACTCACGCGCCCTACAGTTGGCAAATTTATTGGAATTAAAAGAAATTGTTTACATAAGAGAAGAGTTCAACTCCCCCAGAATTGGTTCAGTAAACCAACATGGCCGCCGTGACGTCATATGAAAACGCTCTATGTAACTCCTGAAAATAGTTTCAAATATCTCTACCACCATTTCGTTACTGATGGAAACAGAAAAAGCGTTTTAAAACTGAGGTAGTCAGTCCTAGCTCTTAGTTCTCCAAACCATGTTGATGTAGAACTTAACAAAAAGAGAAGAGATACTAAGTTAATTACACAACGTTTCGAGGACATCTTGTCCTCGTTATCAAGTGACAGGAAAAATTCAGTGTTGAAATTTAAAGGAGCGAATATACAATATGTTAATTTACATGAAAGTTTTCCCCTTAGGGAATCACTTTGAATGTTTAAAGATGGTTTTTCCTTTTGTATGACAGCATTTCATCAAATTTGCCCTTGCATTTTCTTAAGACTGTGATGTTCTCAGTCAGATCCCTTGGGATAGTTCCATGTTCTGACATGTAATGTTTACAAATGGAAGATTGCTTGTGTTTATGTTCTTCAACCCGTTCATGGAGGTGTCTCATCGTATAACCAATGTAATAACCTGTATCACACAGGTCACATGAACTTGTAAACAGGGTTCGAAATTGCGACTCACTGGTCGCCAATGCGACCAAAAATTGAGCACTGGCGACTAAATTTTCAGAACTGGTCGCCAGCAGGCGACTCGTGTTTTGTCCGATAACTAAAGAAAACCACGACACAACTTTTGAGTTTAAATCTTTTTATTAGGAAATCGACCGGATATGGTAGCTAGTATAAAACTCACCTTCCGTTCCCAGTAAAATAATGTCTGAATATTACTAAAGAATCGAAAAAATTGAAAGTGTTTTGACACATTGATACTAAGGTTACGGTGCGCCATATTGTTTCAGTGGCTTCTTCTCCCGGTCGGAGACTAGTATGAGCAATGTGGTTGTCTAGGGGCCTGGGTCAAGCATGACGTTTGTCGGCAGCGAAAGGCGTTGAGAAAAGCAAGTCGAAAAAAAAAAGGAACGGCAGTAGCAAAGGAAAAATACGCGAGGACCTGTGTTTGTCTTACAATGAAAACCACGTTTTATGCTTCACTTCATTTAAAATGACTATGGAGACAACTGTCACCTTCGGACTAGAGAGAACAACAGTAGCTTTATAAGTAGGTGTTACTCGTGTTAAGTCTAATTGTTTTCGCTCTTCAGTTGTGACTTTTTGCATGCAAAGTACCGCATAAAATCGTGTTTTTTTGTGTAAGTTATATATAAAATAAGTTCAGTGGCGACCAAAACTTTTCTGTTAGTCGCCAGCTGGCTCCAGAACGAAAAAGTTAATTTCGAACCCTGGTAAACAACACGTTGTCGATTAACGATGGACGGTTTCTTTTCACGGATCTTTAGTAGGTCGTTTATTTCTGGCTCACAAAAACGGGTTGGATCGTAACAGACGTATGTTTTGTAAGTTGAAATACCCTCAACATATGGTCAAGGCAACAATCCGACGTTTCACCAACTCAACAACAAATAAACTTTATTAATAATTAACACTTTAAACTGAGAACATGCACAACTCGCATATAGCGTAAGCTAGTCGAGGCGAGTTGTGCAGGAAGAAAAAAAGAAAAAGAAAAAGAAACCAATTTGTAAGCTTCAAATAAAAGACTATAAATCATGACAGGAATGAACTATAAATAAAATACAGTCATTAGCATCCGGAGATAAATATGTTAACAGAATTGATTTTTAAAAGGTAGCTTAATAACCTAAACAAAATAAACAAACTAAACAGGCGAAGAGATTAACAGTGATTGGCTACAAAAAGTTATGTAAAATATAAATTAATTTTAGATAGTAAATTAGGTGCCTCAATATAATCCTCCTCGCCTTCTAAAGCTGCCAATAAAGCTTTGCGAATTGATTTCTTGAATGCCATTTTTGGTTGATTACCCACTTGCGATGGGAGACAATTCCACGCTTTCGCGCCAAAGCATGAAAAAGAGTTCTGCTGTTGATTTAAGCGTGAAAATTGAATATGATATTTGCCACTAGATGCAGCCCTCGTGTTATATGAATGAATCAAGCTGGTCTTGACAAATTTTTCAACAATTTTTCAACTCTAGAATTACTGCGCAACAACATCGCAATCGACCAATGTTGAGAACTTGATGAGAGTTGTCCTTCCATTCAAAGAGCAACGCTCCGCTGATATCGTCGGAAATCGGCTTAAAGACCTTTCTCGCAAATCAACATGTTGATGTAGTACTGGTTTTCAGGAGTCAAAATCGTTGGATGAAAAATCTCTTACTATAATTTTTGTTTATAGTATTGCTGTTCAATTTTGCTTGTTGTTTGTCTATTTTGACGTACATGTACCGTACAGGCTAGCTAAGGGTAGGTTAACTGGTCCCAGAAAAACCTGAATTCATACAGTAAGGACGCCTTTATTAGGGACAGTTCACTTGGTACCAGAGAAACCAGAATTTATATAATACATACCAGAGTCTTTTCGTTCGTTTGTTCGTTCGTTCGTTCGTTCGTTCATTCATTCATTTTTTATTTGCCATATATACAACATTTCACAGCAGAGGTGTTAGAAGATTTAACAGAAAAAGAAAATTAAATGGCGAGGAGACCTGAAGGAAACCACGGGGCTTATACTAAGTCAGGTCTCCTCACTTAAAAAAACAGGTCTATAAACTCCTTACTCCGAAAGGATGGTATTTAACTGTACCTATTTATTTTGCCATTCTGCGATCAAAGAATACAAAACTCTGACCTTGGGTGAAATAGAATAGCCCTTTTCACGGTCAACTTTTCTCATTTGCATTACAATAAAATCTCATATATGTGAGGAAATTTCAGGCTATTTTGTACTTTTGGGCCGGAATTGCCTGGCATCCACCTTGGATTACATTGTAATGCAAATGAGAAAAACTAACCGTGAAAAGGGCTATTGCCCCTCGTCACATTAATCCTTCACCGAGTCAAATGATGCCTAGATATATGAAGTCATCTGCCAAGTTTGTACTTCACTGGTATCTGGGTAGATAACTAGATTATAACTTCCTTTCACACTGACATATCCGGGTTGGTGAATATGTCGGAAATAAAATGTTCTTTGTGTCAAGTTGGGAGCACGTACATATATCTGCATTTTAACCTTTTCAATAAGTCTAACTTTTCTGGCAGTTTTTTGCCCATCTTGAGATAGAACACATGATAATGATAGTGTTAATGATGGTATTTAATCTAAAATACATTGCTGATTTTATCGAGATTTTATGTATGCTTTGTTTGCTTTTATTTTTCTTTCCAGACTAAGGAAACCAGTTCTGCTCTTTCTAGTGAAGAAATCAAACAGTCATCATCTGGTGG
>JAHPZR010037975.1:57500-77500 GCA_019787425.1 Platygyra sinensis | reverse complement strand
TAACTGTTTGAACATATGAAAATCAAGATAGTGCCTAAGCTTATTGATTATACCTCCATTCTTTGCTAATTTATTATTTACATGTTGAATTTGGGGTTCCCACTGTAGATGCTCATCAAGGTATATACCTAGATACTTAATATAACTTTTGCAATCAATATTATGGATATTTAAATGTATTTTTTCTTTGATGATGTTATTAACATATTAGTTTTCTTAAAAATTCATTGTAGCCTTATATTGGTCAGATTATGTCAGAAAGATGCATTTTATGCACATTTTAATTTTATTTGTCTTATCCCGGCAATTTGGTAACTCGTACAGGAGACTGGGAGATTCGGTCTGTAAACGGAAAACTCCCAGATAATCTGGTAGAGTTGGCATAGATGCCTCCCATTCATTCCCTACCTTACCCCATTGCTTTAGCTTTTAGTAGATTGTTTTCTAATAACAATATTCACTGTGAGTGTTTGTGTTACAAATGGAACAAAATTAATAAATTCTATAACATTAATTCTAGGTTGTGAAAGAACGTGACCAACTGCAGTCTGAGTTCAACAAAGCAAGTCTGGCAAAAAACAAATTGGAAAGCCTCTGTCGGGAATTACAACGTCACAGCAAGCTTGTGAAGGTACGAGGACATGTCAGTAGTAAATATACTTTTTTATCACTGCCATTAATTTTGTTACTTCAGCCCTAAACCATGGGGCTCTGGTATGGAGTAAGTAATGACTTGGTAACTAAAAGATTGAACTGCGGGCTCTTTCTCAATCAGTAAGTAACCAAGCTTCCTGATATCACATTGGGAGTGTATTGATATTGTAGATTGTAGTGGTCTTTTCTGTTTAGACTTCAAAGAACTTGGTCAGTCCATACTTTCAAACTATTCCAAGCTCTTGCACCTGGCTATTTTTTAGATATATGTTATGAACATGTGCTGTGGATGGCGATAAAGTATCAACCAGGTGATCGTTATGAAAGTAACTTTTCAGAAAAGTGATTGATCGATTGTTTTTATTATTTGTATTCAAGAAAGGAGTCAATTAGTAAGTTCCTTCTCTAGTGATGAAGATTGCACTCTTTGTCTCCGACCAGACACAATAGAACATACCTTTCTAGATTGTACTGCAGCAACTGAACAGCCTTTTACTCAATCATGGTTCAATCATGAAAATGACACCAATATTATGCTTTCTAATAAACAACTTTCTTCGACATCCCCCATATAACTCATTTTACGGATTACCCAACACACAGTACATCTGTACACCTTTCATCATTATTCTAAAAAAATACAAAAATCCTATCTTTTCTATTCCAGCGCTATCGCCAAACCAACCAAATTTACTTGTAATGATAAGTGATGCAAGTGAGCTTAATTAGAAAATTGAGAGTTTTGTGTTGACTTGTAGTGTATTGTAAGTCATGTTTTGTTTAGAAAATTATTCAATGAAAGTAATACGAACTGTAAGTGACCGTTTGTAATTGAAAATAAAATTAAAATTGTAAAAAAGTTCCTTCTCCATTTGTGACAGGCAAATGAAAAAAAAAATAGTGAAAGTTTTTTGAGTTAAAAGATTAATTTCCAAACACTAATGGAAAACATGACAATTGCTAGCAATCAACCTTAATTTGTCATTTTGAACAGAGTGTCATTTTTAACACTTTCCTTCAATCTCCTGCTGTCAGGAAGAGAGTCAACTACGCAGTCAAGAAGAGGAAGCCAAACGAAAGGAACTGTCAGAAAAGTTTCAGACAACAATCAATGATATCTCAGAACAAATGCAAGAGAATTACAAGGCAAACCAACAGCTGAAGACTGAAAACAATGAGTAAGTGACACTATATTTACACGTATAGATCTGCAGAAATTGTAATTCTTTAATTTAATTTACACAGCACCATCATGAAAATTATTACATATTGAAATAATTTTTGTAATCTTTTTGATTTTCTGGTCAATTGTGTTTGTTTATCTGTTCTTACTCCATACAGACTTGCTGCTAGGTTGAAAGGGCTTGTTGAGCAGTATGAAGTTCGCGAAGAGGTTAGTGATTATGCTGTGTAACACTGTACATTTGTCATGTATTTTGTGATTATCTGTCTTATATTCTTTTCATAAGGACCTGGATATGAGTAAACAGTTACAGTGCACATCAATTTTTTTTCCAAATAAAACTTTTCAATAACTCATGCATTTGCATTTTTATCCTATGACATTCACAAAGGTTTAGGAACAAAACCTCCCTTTTTCGTTCATCATTATAATCTGAAAAAAAAAACATGTATTACTTAAACCACCCCATAGAGGGTAGTTGGAAATTCCTAGGGGGAGGGGAGAGGAGGAAGCTGAACTAGGGTACAGGTGGGGTCAAGACTAAGAAACCTTCAGAGAATATGACAGGAATTTCTGTGGTCTCGTTTTTGTTGTTTAGCTAATGATTTCTTCAGCAACAAAAAAGCTACTGCCTTGTCTTTCATCCTTAGCATTGTGAGGTGTTGAAATAATGGTCTGACTGCATCACTCAGTTTAAGACACATTGTATAAATTACATGTATGACAAGTTCCAATTTGGCCTTCAGTGTATGACATTTAAAGTTTTCCATCATTATTTTCTAACTTAGCATGTGGAAAAGGTTTTCAAACACAAACAGCTTGAACTTCAGTTGGCCGAGGCCAAAATGGCACAACAACATCTGCAGTTTAATGAAGACAAGGAAAAGACTTTGACAGAAAATCAGCTGGTAAGAGAATGTTGACCAATTAAAAGGGTTTTAGCCAGCAAGTATCTGGTTTTTTTTTATTTTGCAAAAACAATACTTGCATTTATATTAATAAGAGCAGTTTCATGATCCTTCTGGTTGCAAAACATAACCTTACAAATAGAGTTCTCTTCGGTGATCTACAGACCAAACAAATATGTCGACCACTGCCCATTGCATGGCCAGCTTGCAAATGATAATTTAATATTTGCAATGTAAATTTATTTGATTAGTATACACATGCATGTGCAGTAAGATGCTCTTCTGGCAAGCATACCTGTGGATGATTTCTGTAGATGATGTCTACCAGGTGGCTTATCAGACCATACTTCACTTCTCTGCTTTCAATAACATAAGAAATTATTAGGGGAGCAGGCATGTGGTAGGGAGAGGGAAAGCAATATTGGTTGCTAGTCTATTACATCTCCCTTCCTGCATTTTTGCCTGACTGAATTCCATTTTGGCCACACCCATTTTCGTGGTATATGATTACATGTAAGTGTAAGACTTAGCATGACTTAGGGTTTAAACAGGGTTAGAATGTCCTGATAGTGATAGAAGTAGACCCGCTATTGTAAGGCCATTGTGCTCCTTGACATTCACCAGTTGATTGAAATGGGCTTTTCAATCTTGAGTAAAACATAACTTAAAACAGAATTGAAGTGAAAAGTAATTAAAACTTGATGTCAGGGTAGTTTTTCTTTACTTTTATTTTAGTTGATTAAGCAAGCTCAGGAGTATAAGAAACAGTGTGAGATCTTAACAAAACAGGAATCAGAGATGAAATCACAGGTAGGAGAAATTAATGTTTTCAGAAGGTCATAGACCATTTGTGAGGTCCCTTGTGCCTCTGTTTCAAACCGAGTCTAAATGTGAAACCATTCTTATGAAAATGATTTGCGTGAAAATGAAACTGCACGCAGAACTCATTTTCATATGAAAGGTTTCGCACTTAGACTCTTTTTCACACGGAAGCACAAGAGAACTCAGAAATGGCCTGTTTGGTGTTTTAAGCCTGCATTATTTGATTCAAGTATGACGTAATGCAACTTCAGGCTGGTGGAATATTGTAGATTCTTTCAGATGGAATGCTCTCATCAAGCCGGTGAATTTGCACTCTAGCTCCTCCAGCTAGAGCTGTTTCTTTAGTTCTCACTGTGTGATTCTCTCAGTTACTGAAAGTGTTTTCTCTTGTTTCAGCTAACAATGTACGCAGAGAGATTTGAAGAATTTCAGAAAACGCTCAACAAGAGCAATGAAGTGTTTTTCGACTTTCAAGAAAGAAATGGATAAGGTATGTGAATCTTTTTTTATATACTTTTACATTTCCTGGAGGAAAATTGTAGTGTCACGCAGGGCTTGAAATAACGGCCGGTCAACGGACAATGTCCGGTCAGAATCGAGCATTGTCCGAGCAAATCCGTGGATGACCGGACATGTTGTCCGGTCATTTGGGCTTTCAAAGAAAATTCAATTTTGAGACAATCATGATGGAAATTTATTCAATCTTATCATGTTCCCAAAAAAGATATTAACCAGAGGGACTTTTGTTTGTGAAATTGATGACATTTCCTGTTGTCAGTCGCGACCGCAAATTATTTGCAGAAACAAAGCAGCATTTGCTAAAATGTAAATATTTTACTTTACTAGTAATAGTTATCACTAAAGCTGCCCCCGCTTTCTTTTATTTCTGCTCATTGAAACAATAATATTGAACGTTATTGTTCTAGTCAGATACTAAAAAAAACAATTGTCTTAATATGAACTCTTTTTTATATAAGAATATATTTTGACGTGACATCTTGGCCTCGCTACGAAAAGTGGTGTCCAGAGCACATGCACAATGTGCTGAACGCGATCCAGATCCAGAAACCAAACACTTGTACTTGATAGCCTAATAAATTCTAAATAAAACGAAAATGCCATAAGCTATATGTAAGAATAATACAAGAATATTTTCAGCCTAAAATCGGCAGAAAAAATAAGAATATTCAGTCTGGGCCGGAAAAATAACATCCTTAGAAAAGAAAAGAGTGTACGAGCAAACGTATCTCGAAAGCACAACAGAAGTGAAATGTAAACAAAAGTATCGCGTTACAGTCGCCATATATGCAAATTAGAGTCAAGCTTTTTGTCCTCAATGAAAACGCCGCAAAACATTTACATTTGGATCCCTGCCGGAAGATTACTCAGTGAAAATAAGCCATCCAAATAAACGAGATGCCAAAGGAATATTTCAAACTTTATTCCTCCAGAGCTAACATTTGAGAGAACCTAGAACATATTTTGCAATATCAAGAGCAAAAAACTGGCAAAAAAACAGAGGTGTCAAACTCTGCAAATTACAAGCGGATAACAGCGGAAGCCACACAGAAATATGACCTCTAATAGCTTTACTCTGACGAAATGTCTCCCTGAAAAGACAGGATTAGTGCTTAGCGAAATATTCAAAGATCCTCCGATCGTACCATACAAAAGGGGCAAAACTTCCTAAGCGGCTACTACACGTGAATGGGAGTCGCGCAGGCCTGTCACCTTATTGTTATCCTTGGGTAATTCTGACGATCGGAAGGTACTATACCGACATACATTTAGCTATTTTATAGTCGCAAATGAACCACACTGGCCTCGAATTTCGATCTAGTATACTTCAGGACTCTCTGAGCTGTTTTCCCCCCAAAATCCATCTTCAGGATCTCTGAAAGCGTTTTCAATTTGTTTTAGGTCATAATCTCGGCCATTTCGAAGCGAACTTATTTCATCGCGCTGAAATAGTAATGGAGGCCGGCAAATACAAACGCTTTTCAGGGACGCTTGAACTCGAGATCTAAACCAAGGACAAAGCTCGTGGCAAAGACACCGATCCCGCAAGTCCTCGCGCCCGTGTCCCTTTGCTGGCCTCCCATGAGCGTTTGCGGGAAAAACGTCGATCCCTTGCGGGCGTGCAAGCGATCAAATCGAGATGTTTTGCGGCTATATACCGGAAATACCTACATTCTCTCTTCTTCTCTCTCTATTACGCGGGGAGTCCTAAGGTGCCTCCTCGGGTTTTTGGCCCTCTGGGGCCAAAAACCCTGCGGGGGCAATTATTCAACAAATTGTAACACTATCCAAATATGGTCATGATGCTCTCGATATCTGTCATCCGTAGGTAACAGATATCCGGCGATATACGTAGCTTCGTACGTGGGAAGAAAAAGTGAAGTGAAAAAATGTCGACAGAAAGGTTTAAAAATGTTACGACCTTGGAAATCAATTTTGTTATCAATTTGTTGAATAATAAAACAATTATCCTGCTCAATCTCGCGGAATATCGTCTGATTTTAGCCGACTCGGCCTACGGCCTCGTCGGCTAAGTATCAGACGATATTCCGCGCGATTTTGCAGGATAATTGTTAAATAAAGTTGAAGGTTACGTTTTGTTAGTGATTTGGTCAGGTTTCAACCAAACATTAACGATGGGGTTGTGTCTTGCAATCCACCTCAAAACAAATCGATTGTGCAAAAAATTAGAAGTTGTAGTTTTATTACTCTTTGTTCTGTTACATTGTAAGTCAGACACGTGCCACGTGTCTGACTTACAATGTAACAGAACAAAGAGTAATAAAACTACAACTTCTAATTTTTTGCACACTCGATTTGTTTTGAGTAACTAGAGTTGCTGTTGCTGAAAATGATACAGATCATGTAACTTGCAAAATGGAGCCTCTATTGCAACTAGTTAAGATGGATTAAATTTGTCCGGCCAAAAATGCCTATGTCCGAGCAAAATCACGTTTGACCGGACAATGTGTCCGACGCCTACCCAATAGTTATTTCAAGCCTTGAAAAGGACAAAACCAGAAAAAACTGAGAACGAAAAACAAAACAGAAAAAAGCAGCATGTTTCCCTGCTAAGTTAGAACACACTAAAAAGAAAACTCGGAATTTCATCCTGTAGAGGTAAGCTTGTGTAAACGTTACGTGAGAGTTTTGATGAAGTGTTGAACGTTCGGTTGATCACGAGTGCACACTCTTTGTACATGTAAACTCAGCCTTTCGGGCAAACCTTCGGGAACCTTTCGGGCAATTTTAAAGCCTATGATATTCCATTCCCCCCTCCTCCCTCTCCCAAAAAAAGACAAACGGGGAAGCATTGTTACATAAACAGTATTTGAAGCCAAAAAAGTATTTCCTTGGCGCGCAAACTGGGAAACTGAGTTGTTCTTGTGGAAGCAAAATACTGCTGAAAGAAAAAAATGGAAATTTTCATTTGTTGTTACTCGGAAACAATTTTCGCAGGGTAACGTTGTAAAATTGAGAGAGAAATTTTCCGCAACTACGTTTCCTTGTTTGCGAATGCGTTTCGAAGACATTGAACAGTTTCTGATCACCACCTTCCAGGCACATCTCACTTGTAGGTCGCTGTCGAGATGTTCATTTGTCGTAATTGTTTCTTACAGATGACAAAAACAATCAAGAAACTAGAAAAGGAAAAACTCTCGTGGAAAACGAAGTTCGATAACGGTAACCGTTCATTGCTGCAAATGGTGGAAGAGGTAAGTCATGCCAGTTCAGACTGTATCACGCTGCATGTTTATCTAAGGTCATGTTAACCGCAGTCTAGAAGTTGATCGAGGCTATCAAATATTGGTCGAAAATAATTGAAATTGTCCTAAATATGATTTTTGTGGAACGAAAGATCGAAGCTCTTAAGGTCGGCGCACACGAATTTTATTGTCTTCATTTTATTTATTCTTTCACGAGAATTTTATGCAATATGTTACAGGGACTGACATTTTGCACAAAAACACTTAATGCCGGTCCAGGATTGAACGCGAGTGTTGTTTAATTAGTACTGTTTGAAAAATTCAGCCTAAAATTTCCAATTTTGTTGTTTATAATCCGTGTTAATCTCTCCATTCTTAACCATCCTTGTTCCTTTATGGTTTATTATTATCTCTTAAGTGTTTTCCTATCTTTCTAAAGTATTATTTTCAGGTTTCGTTCAACTTAAAGGTAATTTTGCCCCTTTCATATTTGGCAGAGTTATTAGATATTTTCATAGTGTTTCATATTTGACAGAATTGTGTGTGTATAGGTGACTTTTTACCAATGACTGGGAAAGGCACTGTGTTTATCATAAGGAATTTGAATCTCAGCGTTCGGTCCTGGAGATATCTGATAGTTTGTGCCGATCTTTATGGCAAGCCAAGCATGACAAAAGTGGGTTGAGTTGAAAATCACCTATCGAGTCTCAGTGATCGATGTGTGAGAATGAGAAATCACTGTGCGAGATTGGAAAATCACTACGTGAGATTAGAAAATCACTGTATGAGAAATTAAAATTGCTATACGAGAATAAAAAGATGTCATGCGAGATCATAAGTACCAATCGAGAATGAAAAACTGCCATGCGAGATTGAAATTAACTGTTGAGAATGAAAAATCGTTGTGTGAGAAAAAGAAATCACCATTCGAGATTATCGATTGGTTTTTTTCTGAGCCGGTGATGCATAACCAGTCAGCGGAGAGTATTTTGGCGGTCAGTATAAAACATGGACTGCGGACTACGGACTACGGACTACGGACTGGGTATAAAACACGGACTTAGGTATAAAACGCGGACTAAGCATTAATTAGGGACTGGGTATAAAACACGGACTGGGTATAAAACGCGGACCGAGCATTACGGACTCGGTATAAAACACGAAGAAAGCTTCTACATTTAATAAATTCTCGCACGAACGTTTTCATAAATAGAAGCTATCTGTATAAATTATAGAAGTCTCATTTCCCGAAAGTTCCCGCTCATACAGGTTTAACCATGCTCAAGAGAAAATGATAGGATTTTCTCTTGCCATACTCGATTGCCGAAACAGAAATAGAAGACACTGAAAGTCACAAAATTGACGAGCTGTATGAATTTTCGAATGATTGAAGCCATGATTAAATGTTTTGAAAGATCAACAGTCGAGAGAATTGAGGAGAATTCGAACGACACGTCCCGCTGTTCATTTGTTCGATCATGTATTAAATAAATACACATACATACGGCCACGGCGAAATGAGGAACAAAAAGTTGATAAATAGAAGAAACGACATTACACAAGGATAGCAGCTCTGCACGCTTAATATCGCCTTGGAAAAGGAAGGGGAAAAAACGAAAAATAATTTCTTACAACACAGGGTATTCGTATTTGGTCACCCACCCAAGTACTATCCCCGCCGAACGGGGCTTAACTTTGTTGAGCAGACGAAACATGTTGCTGTCCTTGTGGTATAGTGACTCACCCAAGATAGCCGGCATTGGAGGTGAGGGCTGCGATATATAGTTTCATATATTAATTCTTCTTTTCTTGCAAAGTTTCGATTTCCGGTAAGACAGTACATGAGGAGATGTAACGCTGTTGAAAACATTCACATTCACAAAGTTATCGGTCTGTGAGACCGAATTATCTTCGTCCGAGAGACCGAGGCAATTATTTCGAAAGTGCCGCATGTCCGGTCACCAAAGCATATTCCTCTAACTTTTTATTCTCTACTTTCCCAGCCATGCAGTATCAGATATTTTTTTTCTCTTTTTGATACCTTTTCTCATCTTATAAATTTTAAAAAAATGCTTCCACCGTGGAGTCACTATACCACAAGGACAGCAACATGTTTCGTCTGCTCAACAAAGTTAAGCCCCGTTCGGCGGGGATAGTACTTGGGTGGGTGACCAAATACGAATACCCTGTGTTGTAAGAAATTTATTTTTCGTTTTTTCCCCTTCCTTTTCCAAGGCGATATTAAGCGTGCAGAGCTGCTATCCTTGTGTAATGTCGTTTCTTCTATTTATCGACTTTTTGTTCCTCATTTCGCCGTGGCCGTATGTATGTGTATTTATTTAATACATGATCGAACAAATGAACAGCGGGACGTGTCGTTCGAATTCTCCTCAATTCTCTCGACTGTTGATCTTTCAAAACATTTAATCATGGCTTCAATCATTCGAAAATTCATACAGCTCGTCAATTTTGTGACTTTCAGTGTCTTCTATTTCTGTTTCGGCAATCGAGTATGGCAAGAGAAAATCCTATCATTTTCTCTTGAGCATGGTTAAACCTGTATGAGCGGGAACTTTCGGGAAATGAGACTTCTATAATTTACAGATAGCTTCTATTTATGAAAACGTTCGTGCGAGAATTTAAATGTAGAAGCTTTCTTCGTGTTTTATACCGAGTCCGTAATGCTCGGTCCGCGTTTTATACCCAGTCCGTGTTTTATACCCAGTCTCTAATTAATGCTTAGTCCGCGTTTTATACCTAAGTCCGTGTTTTATACCCAGTCCGTAGTCCGTAGTCCGTAGTCCGTAGTCCGCAGTCCTTGTTTTATACTGACCGCCAAAATACTCTTCGCTGACTGGTTATGCATCACCGGCTCAGAAAAAAACCAATCGATAATCTCGAATGGTGATTTCTTTTTCTCACACAACGATTTTTCATTCTCAACAGTTAATTTCAATCTCGCATGGCAGTTTTTCATTCTCGATTGGTACTTATGATCTCGCATGACATCTTTTTATTCTCGTATAGCAATTTTAATTTCTCATACAGTGATTTTCTAATCTCACGTAGTGATTTTCCAATCTCGCACAGTGATTTCTCATCCTCACACATCGATCACTGAGACTCGATAGGTGATTTTCAACTCAACCCACTTTTGTCATGCTTGGCTTGCCATAGATCTTTATTTAAGAAATAGAAAACATGTACCGTGTTTCAATCGAGTTATAGAAACACGAGTGGAAGTTTGGGAGAACGAGAATTGCTCCATCAAGTTATAGAAACTCGATTTTTTGTTTTCTGAAGATAAATGGTAAAGGAAGAAGTCTGCGCACAAGCCAAGTAGCCTATCAGGCAGGAGCTTATCCCCGTTTCTGTAACAAGAAACGACTAGCTAGTCCATCAGAGGGTTAGCCCCAGGATTAAATTCTCAGTACCCATACAGCTTTATATACACCTGGGTAGAGGCACTGTGAGAGTTAAGAGTCTTGCCGAAGAGTACAACGCGATGTCCCCGGCCGGGACTCGATCCAGAGATAAGCGTACTACCGTGAGGCCACTTCGCCCCCCTAATATTGCTAACTGAAAAAAGTGAAACTGGAGGGAGAAATAATTGCTTCAAGAGTAGTGTGTGAATTTTTTATTTTGTTTACTTGCTTCACGCTTAATATCTTGCAGTTCCTCATTTCCATTTTGTTTTTAATTCTCCCTTAGCGAGAGAAACAGCAAAAAGAAATGGCCGCTATGCGATTAAAGAATGAAAAGCTTGAAAACCTCTGTCGGGCGCTGCATAAGGGAGCCAAAGTGACAGCCAGTGACATCGACCAGGTATGAATTGACTACTTGCCATGAGTAGTCTAGTCTAATTTCATTCTAGCTTTTTTGTCCCATACTTTACCTTTTCTAGACAGCGCTTTCACTCACGCGCCCTACAGTTGGCAAATTTATTGGAATTAAAAGAAATTGTTTACATAAGAGAAGAGTTCAACTCCCCCAGAATTGGTTCAGTAAACCAACATGGCCGCCGTGACGTCATATGAAAACGCTCTATGTAACTCCTGAAAATAGTTTCAAATATCTCTACCACCATTTCGTTACTGATGGAAACAGAAAAAGTGTTTTAAAACTGAGGTAGTCAGTCCTAGCTCTTAGTTCTCCAAACCATGTTGATGTAGAACTTAACAAAAAGAGAAGAGATACTAAGTTAATTACACAACGTTTCGAGGACATCTTGTCCTCGTTATCAAGTGACAGGAAAAATTCAGTGTTGAAATTTAAAGGAGCGAATATACAATATGTTAATTTACATGAACAGTTTCCCCCTTAGGGAATCACTTTGAATGTTTAAAGATGGTTTTTCCTTTTGTATGACAGCATTTCATCAAATTTGCCCTTGCATTTTCTTAAGACTGTGATGTTCTCAGTCAGATCCCTTGGGATAGTTCCATGTTCTGCCATGTAATGTTTACAAATGGAAGATTGCTTGTGTTTATGTTCTTCAACCCGTTCATGGAGGTGTCTCATCGTATAACCAATGTAATAACCTGTATCACACAGGTCACATGAACTTGTAAACAGGGTTCGAAATTGCGACCCAAAAATTGAGCACTGGCGACTAAATTTTCAGAACTGGTCGCCAGCAGGCGACTCGTGTTTTGTCCGGTAACTAAAGAAAACCACGACACAACTTTTGATTTTAAATCTTTTTATTAGGAAATCGACCGGATATGGTAGCTAGTATAAAACTCACCTTCCGTTCCCAGTAAAATAATGTCTGAATATTACTAAAGAATCGAAAAAATTGAAAGTGTTTTGACACATTGATACTAAGGTTACGGTGCGCCATATTGTTTCAGTGGCTTCTTCTCCCGGTCGGAGACTAGTATGAGCAATGTGGTTGTCTAGGGTCCTGGGTCAAGCATGACGTTTGTCGGCAGCGAAAGGCGTTGAGAAAAGCAAGTCGAAAAAAAAAGGAACGGCAGTAGCAAAGGAAAAATACGCGAGGACCTGTGTTTGTCTTACAATGAAAACCACGTTTTATGCTTCACTTCATTTAAAATGACTATGGAGACAACTGTCACCTTCGGACTAGAGAGAACAACAGTAGCTTTATAAGTAGGTGTTACTCGTGTTAAGTCTAATTGTTTTCGCTCTTCAGTTGTGACTTTTTGCATGCAAAGTACCGCATAAAATCGTGTTTTTTTGTGTAAGTTATATATAAAATAAGTTCAGTGGCGACCAAAACTTTTCTGTTAGTCGCCAGCTGGCTCCAGAACGAAAAAGTTAATTTCGAACCCTGGTAAACAACACGTTGTCGATTAACGATGGACGGTTTCTTTTCACGGATCTTTAGTAGGTCGTTTATTTCTGGCTCACAAAAACGGGTTGGATCGTAACAGACGTATGTTTTGTAAGTTGAAATACCCTCAACATATGGTCAAGGCAACAATCCGACGTTTCACCAACTCAACAACAAATAAACTTTATTAATAATTAACACTTTAAACTGAGAACATGCACAACTCGCATATAGCGTAAGCTAGTCGAGGCGAGTTGTGCAGGAAGAAAAAAAGAAAAAGAAAAAGAAACCAATTTGTAAGCTTCAAATAAAAGACTATAAATCATGACAGGAATGAACTATAAATAAAATACAGTCATTAGCATCCGGAGATAAATATGTTAACAGAATTGATTTTTAAAAGGTAGCTTAATAACCTAAACAAAATAAACAAACTAAACAGGCGAAGAGATTAACAGTGATTGGCTACAAAAAGTTATGTAAAATATAAATTAATTTTAGATAGTAAATTAGGTGCCTCAATATAATCCTCCTCGCCTTCTAAAGCTGCCAATAAAGCTTTGCGAATTGATTTCTTGAATGCCATTTTTGGTTGATTACCCACTTGCGATGGGAGACAATTCCACGCTTTCGCGCCAAAGCATGAAAAAGAGTTCTGCTGTTGATTTAAGCGTGAAAATTGAATATGATATTTGCCACTAGATGCAGCCCTCGTGTTATATGAATGAATCAAGCTGGTCTTGACAAATTTTTCAACAATTTTTCAACTCTAGAATTACTGCGCAACAACATCGCAATCGACCAATGTTGAGAACTTGATGAGAGTTGTCCTTCCATTCAAAGAGCAACGCTCCGCTGATATCGTCGGAAATCGGCTTAAAGACCTTTCTCGCAAATCAACATGTTGATGTAGTACTGGTTTTCAGGAGTCAAAATCGTTGGATGAAAAATCTCTTACTATAATTTTTGTTTATAGTATTGCTGTTCAATTTTGCTTGTTGTTTGTCTATTTTGACGTACATGTACCGTACAGGCTAGCTAAGGGTAGGTTAACTGGTCCCAGAAAAACCTGAATTCATACAGTAAGGACGCCTTTATTAGGGACAGTTCACTTGGTACCAGAGAAACCAGAATTTATATAATACATACCAGAGTCTTTTCGTTCGTTTGTTCGTTCGTTCGTTCGTTCGTTCATTCATTCATTTTTTATTTGCCATATATACAACATTTCACAGCAGAGGTGTTAGAAGATTTAACAGAAAAAGAAAATTAAATGGCGAGGAGACCTGAAGGAAACCACGGGGCTTATACTAAGTCAGGTCTCCTCACTTAAAAAAACAGGTCTATAAACTCCTTACTCCGAAAGGATGGTATTTAACTGTACCTATTTATTTTGCCATTCTGCGATCAAAGAATACAAAACTCTGACCTTGGGTGAAATAGAATAGCCCTTTTCACGGTCAACTTTTCTCATTTGCATTACAATAAAATCTCATATATGTGAGGAAATTTCAGGCTATTTTGTACTTTTGGGCCGGAATTGCCTGGCATCCACCTTGGATTACATTGTAATGCAAATGAGAAAAACTAACCGTGAAAAGGGCTATTGCCCCTCGTCACATTAATCCTTCACCGAGTCAAATGATGCCTAGATATATGAAGTCATCTGCCAAGTTTGTACTTCACTGGTATCTGGGTAGATAACTAGATTATAACTTCCTTTCACACTGACATATCCGGGTTGGTGAATATGTCGGAAATAAAATGTTCTTTGTGTCAAGTTGGGAGCACGTACATATATCTGCATTTTAACCTTTTCAATAAGTCTAACTTTTCTGGCAGTTTTTTGCCCATCTTGAGATAGAACACATGATAATGATAGTGTTAATGATGGTATTTAATCTAAAATACATTGCTGATTTTATCGAGATTTTATGTATGCTTTGTTTGCTTTTATTTTTCTTTCCAGACTAAGGAAACCAGTTCTGCTCTTTCTAGTGAAGAAATCAAACAGTCATCATCTGGTGGAGATAGAATAACCGGCAAAAACGAACACAACGCAACTGCCGGAGAAGAGGAAATGTCAAGTGAACAAACACTTGAACAGTCGGAGGATGTAAGAGACGAGGAAGACAAAAGGCAGAGCAAGGAACAGCTCGTGGAAGATTCTGTTGGCGACTCAAGTGACGGGATTCAAGAACCTGCTGCTGAAAATTTGAATAAATGCGACGATTCTCCAACCAGTTCCGAAACAAGCCCGACCGTGCCCGCTGATACACCCAGTAATGCCGAAGAAAGTCCGCTGGATTCTGAAAATAATGCAAGTGAGAGCTTCGGCGAGACAACTTCAGCTGTAGCTAAAGAGACTAATGTTCCCGATTGTGCAAATAGCTGATACAGTTTTGTAGATATCAATAAACAACACTGAGTGCAATGAATAGATGGGAAATAAGAATTTTTTCCGGCGACGATTAAAAATGAAAACAGTTTTATCCGTGTTAGATCTTGAAACCTTGCTGTAATTTTTTAATAGTTTTCTAATTGTCTCGAAAGACGTGTGACATTTTCAATAATATTGTATTTTTAGTAAGAGTAGAAAATTTTTGGCTTATCGCACTAATAAAATAAAGAAGGAAATTGCTGCATGCAGAAAGAACTAGATGGTCATTTTAAACGAATTTACTGAGACAACTGCGTCTTTGCTCAAATATTTATAATTTTAGAAGTTTACTGATCAGAAGGGTCTGTGTCATGATTACTTTTTTTAATCGTGTTAAAATCTCCAGAATTGTTCACCTTAAAGTTATTACTTTTGCCATGACATCCGCTGTGTAATTTTGATACAACTGGGAAGCATGGCGGTTTAGTTCTGTGATTATTACTAAGGAAGAAGAAAGAATGGCTTTTGTTTACTCGTTGGCTAGCAAACATGTGACGTTGAGCTTCTTGTGTAAACGTTGTACTTTTACGGGCTGTCGCTCTGTGTTTGTACGGCGCCATGGAAATATTACGGATAACCCATCAAACGTGGGAAAACAAAGCGCTTTCAGCTGTATTGATCTTTATGGTTACTGCTCGGCAGTTGCACAAAGACAAACCCCCGTGAAAACTAAAGCAGGGTTCATTTTAAAAGTTGGGCAGTTAATGGACTCCCGGTGGAGAGAGTTTTGACTTTGCATAATCTCGAGAATTGGACGAATTTCCTTGGTGTAACTGTCACCAAAAGAAAATGAAGAAAATCTCCACGCTAGAAGTGTTTACACTTCGACAAGCAAGACTATTTGGACTGCCGCCACAATGATATCACTTCCATCGACAACTATTTTCCTAAGAAGTTTATTTTAGGTTGATTGATTTTCCGTTTGCGACAAAGTGACCGACCTCACTTTAGACAGTATCTTTAATTTTCCTGACGGATAGAGATTATGAGATGGTATTGGAGTGGGAAACTTTTCTGGAAATCGCTTATGAATCCGACACCTATATAAACAGTGACTAATTAGGAATTTCCTTGGCGCAAAACTGAATTTCATAATCGGAAACGTTTTTGACATGGTTTGATCAAACGTTCCAAGCGAACCGCTGCTGCTACTAGCGAAGCAAGGACTTCATTCACGGCAATGAATCTTTCCTTTGCGTGGAATCTTTCTTCTTCGTCGCTAGAGAGCAATGGCAGTTTTTTAACGCCGAGCTCTCCGGTCGACCAGGTGGAGTTCGATTCCACGGCAGCGCTGATGTCTTTTGTTATTTTCCTGGCTTTGTTCGGTAATGGTTTGGTGATTTTAGCATTCTATCGCTTTCGCGAGCTTCGTACAGTCACGAATTATTTTGTTGTGTCTCTGGCGGTGGCTGACATTCTCGTGGCTTCCCTCTCCATGCCTTCTTGGATGTACATTCGTCTCTCGGCCCTATCGCAGATTCCCAGCGATAAATTACTCGACAAGGTGCTTTACTATTCGTGGCAGTATGTGGATATTCTGTGCAGTACAGCGTCCATTGTGAATCTTTGCATGATCAGTGTTGACAGGCACTTGGCAATCAACTCGCCTCTAACCTATCACAGCCGAATGACTCCAAAGCGAGCCAAAGCTTCTATTGCCTTTGCTTGGCTTTTCGCATTCTTTTGTGCGAGTCTATCGATTGTGACAGTAATCGGGAAGTTCAAGCCGACTGCGGGAAAGGTGTACCGCATTTTCATCTCCTTTGCGGCTTTCTTTTTACCTCTACTAATTCTAATCGGCGTTTACAGTAAAATTGCCTTCGTTGCCTTACGTCAAGTTCGAAGAATCTGCGCCGCCAGTGCAGGAATCGAGTACGGAGTTCAGAGAGAACACAACGTGACGTTTCGTCGCGAGCTCAGGGTTACCAAGATGCTGGGGTTGGTAGTGGGGGCGTTTGTTCTGTGTTGGGGACCGTTCTTTTCAATTGTTGTTCTGTATGCCGTTTGTTCAAACTGCCCCGATGACTATGGCTGGGTTAATATCAGCAAATGGCTTCATTACGCCAATAGCACCCTTAACCCTCTAGTCTACATGCTTTTCACGCGCACATTCCGAAGCGCGTTTCGACGTCTTATTGTTCGCGGACTATGTTGCAAGACGTTACCCCTTGGAGGTACGCGTTTCAATTTGAATATTTGGAAAGCGGGAAGTGTCGAGCCGACTGAAACGCTGAAAACATACAGAGAGACTACGAACGCTCATCGAAGAATAACAAAGGAAAATCTTGGTGAAATGACAGGATATATGGAACACACTAAAAGCATTGAAGGGACTAAATTCCGTCAACTGTCAGTTATCACGGGTACTTGAGTAGCTAGCTGTCTTCGAAAGAGTTCCATTATGAACCGGTGCCAGAAATTGTAAATGCGCATTCGGATCATTCAAATTGTAAATCAATAATCAAGTTTGTAGTATACTGAATTTGGTTAAAGTTGTTATTCCCTGCAGCAAATTCGCAACCGTTCTTGTGCATGTGCAGTCCTTAACTTACTGACTATGATGCTCAATTTAACAGGAACTCTAACGGGTGGAATAATTGAATAGTTATTGCGGTTTCCGAAATCTGCTTACGCCTCCAGCAAGGAGAAAAGAGCTTATTTATTGTTACACCTGCTTTACAGACTCTTTTAGCCTCGTTTTAGCATCAGATACAATCCTCTCAAGTCGCTGTACCCGCCAAGAACTTTTTGAATTACAGCAAGTAAACGAAATACTGACTGTTCGGAGTGTTCTTTTTCAGCTTGCACTTGTATGGTTTCCGTTCACCTCTTACATGTCACAGTCTTCCTTAAAGTTTCACTGTCAAAAGCATCGCAGAGAAAATGTCACCCCAAAAGGTCTGAGAAAAAAGCTATTGCTTTCAAGAACCTTTTGCTTAATTCGAGGGTTTACATAGAGACAGAAAACGAACTAGTAACAAGAGACGGTAGAATAATATTTATTTTTCTAGATAATGTATTTGCTTTAGCGAGTTCATGTTTAATAAGCTGTCCATTTGCAGTAAAGCAAGTGCACTAATTTCCTCGTCTACAAAACAGTCTCTCTCCTTTGGCCGAAATACATAACTTAAAAGCGGAGCCCCTTTGAAAGCAACCCGGGGGGAGGGGGGTACTCCCTTATAAGGGCTTAATAGGGACGTGCGGCCAGCCAGGGTATGTTTTTCGGGATTTTTGTCTTAGACAGGGTATCGAATTTGTCATTTTTTGTCTTATATATATAATCAGGGTATCGATTTATCAAGTTTGTCTTAAATGGGATATCTTTTCTTGGACGATAAACAGCAAAATTTTTATAAGCTCTTCATGTCTTGTAAATTAATATTGACTTCCGTTGACTTTGGCATTGATATATACGAGGAACAATAAATTTCCATTGATTAAACAACAAAAAAGCCACACAATTTGTAACCGCAACTTTTAATCAGTATGTCTTGAACAGGGTATCAAAAATCGGAATTCTGTCTTAAACAGGGTAAGAAAATCAGCGATATTTGTCTTAAACAGGGTCAGGGTATGAGGGGCCGGGCCGCACCTCCCCACCCAGGGATATATCAAGTACCCCCCCCCCGGGAAAGCGAATAATCACAGGGCTTCATAAAGCTATCGAGAGCTACTGTTAGACAATGCCTCGGTGATATTTTGCTCTTGGTAAATCAGCAGAGACATCAAAAAAGGATAACGGTGTCTAGAAATGATTGATTTTTCAGTTTGGAACTGGTGTTTGCTTAACATAATAAATATGAAAACAGACCTGCGAACACGAGCGACAGAGCAAAAATACATGCATGTGATAGTAAAGTCGATTGTGCGTGTGGCGATTTTACTTTGTACACCGAGATACTCTGGGATAGGTTCCGAAGAGAAAAATCATTCCAAATTCTACAATGAAAATATTTACAGTTAAACAGTGCTGTTGATTCCCTCGTTTATTGACCAAAAAGACTTGGCAAGATCTTAATGATGGCGGCAAAAGGTATTTCTACAAAGAATAACTGACATGAAGCAAATTAAAGCTGATTACCACGCAGAAAACTTAACGCATCAACATAATAGAGTCAAAACTGAAAGCCAATAATTGCAACCGTGCATGGACAGTTGTTTCCACCTGGTTGGGTCTCCACAGCACCGTGTAGCAGCAAAAAAATAGAGAAACCAGCACGAAATCCAATTGTCTACTAAATACACATTGTAATGACCTTAGATGAGACGCAAATCCAAATTTTTGCGGCTTGGTCAACGTACGTCACATGCAAGTGGTTCGCAATTTAAACGTGAGACCTTCGTATTACAGCTGCAATAGGTTTTATTCGAAATTTGTCCAGTTTTTTTCTCCTTTAAAGATAATAGTACAAAAAACATATATTGTGGCCTAAGTAAGCTATCATACCTTATTTACCTGGTCAAAACAATTCAAATCCGTATCATTGTAAGGTTAAGACATCGATCTCATATATCGCTTTGGCTAAGCTTAAAAGCGGAGCCCCTTGGCCGGGTTGTTTAAAGCCCGAGAATTTTTGGGGTCTTATGCTCATGCATACGGACCCCTAAGTCAGGAGCAGATCTTGATTGTCAGTCAGTCAGTCAGTATGTATGTATGTATGTCACTTTGAGGACGAGATATCACGTGATAGACCTTTGGGAGTATAAATAATCTGGCAGGTAGACTGGGTACTAGTAATTGCTAGTCCAAGTTGTTTCGTCGGCCATTGCCGGATTTCATACGTCGGGGGCCTGGGTACAATCGGTGTATTATGGGCTTAACAACACAAGACCCATATATTCAGAAAGAGCACACCGAGCTTTACAAAATCCTTAAGTTTCGTGTAAATTGCGCCAATATTGAACAAGATACGGCCATTCAAAAACGTAAAAATTTAGTAACAAATGTATGGATTGCCGGACACTTGTCCGG
>JAHPZR010037975.1:50000-52500 GCA_019787425.1 Platygyra sinensis | reverse complement strand
AGACTGAATACATAATTATTATTAGAGGTACTCTCCCGAATTTACGAGTATTTGAACAAACTGTCCTTAAGTGCCAAGAAATCGAAAAGTGTTATGCTTATAAGACACACACTGTTAAGAAATTTAAATCGAAATGGAATCTTTTCAAATGAACTGTCACTTTAATCTACCTTTTTTTTAGCAGATCCCCTTTTTACCATTTACATCACTTTCAAATTCTATTCTCTCTTCTTCCAAAACCTTACACCAGGACTGGCGGCCTCGTTCGTAGTTTGTTTATTTTGTTTCTTTTCTTTTTTTTTCTTTTTCTTTTTTTGTGATGTAAGTATAGCCCAGTAATTTTGTAGATAAACGTTGTAATGTAACTGCGGTGTACTGTTAAGTAAGGAATGTAACGTAATTGTATGTAGGTCGCCTAAAGAAAAAATAATTAGCAAGTATATTGTAAAGCGTAAATGTCAGTAAAACCAAATAAAAGTTAAAGAATTCAGAAAAAAAAAAATTATTATTAGAGGTTATAGTAAGTAAGTACACAGCATTCTGACATACTTTTTCCACTTAAAAATTGTAACGACTTGATTACCTTCTCACTTGTAGCAATTCTCCCAGATGCTGACTTTTGAATAAAACTAAGCATAAGACCCCCAAGTACGCATTGCGGACCTATTTTTTATTTGAGCGTTGCAATTTTGCGGTGGCGTTTTCTGTTTATATTGTCTGGACTTTTGTTTTGAGTCTGAATGATCTCAAACTATACAAAGCATTTTTATTCAAGAAAAATATATACTTCGGTTAACTTTTAAGGGAATTCCCCTGAAATAAAACTGACAATAGATTTTCGTTCAAACTTTGCTCACTGAATATTTATCATATGAGAACTTCAATTTTGAAATAAAAAAGGGGGGTGCCCATACTCATTAAGGAGCACTGGGGCATTGAAAATGACCCATTTTGGCATTATTTAACGCTTATTACAAGAACGCATTCCCAGTAATAATTGTAAATTTTTGTGACCGAGACTCATGAGAACACGCATTAAACTGGAGTCAATGCGTTGTATCGGACACAAGTAAACTTTTTAAGTTTGATTTAGACAGAAAGCTGAATCCTTGATTGAAATTTCAACCAAAATTCTTGACATGGTTACCATAGGGCAAAATAGAAAAGACCACAATTTACTTGCTATTTTCGCTATGTATTCAATTTTCAGCAATAGAATTCAGATCAGTCTTTCCTCAAGCAAAGTTTATGATAAGTTGATTACAATGAATGGAAAAAAAATTGGGGTGCCCATGCTGGTTGGTGAGCTATAGCCATTTTTCAACTGAAAGAGCTCAATATCAAGGCAAATCCGCCATGTTTTCAGTGTGCACGTGCACGAGAGCGCGCTAAATGACGCCATAAACTATGCGCAGAAAGGATGCGCAGTGCAATTGTGACGAATAACCTTAATCGAGGGTCAGCGTTCGAATAACCTGGCCTTGATTTAAACAACTTAGCCTAGCTTGAGCCGGCGACCCAATCTACTTAGTCAGCGGTCAACTTAACAAAAATACGTGACCTCCTTGAGCTCTATAGCTGAGCCCGCGATGTGGTCAAATGAGACTGGTAAGAGGATATCTTGTTTTGTCAGGTATCAATGGGCCCTTTGCAGTTTACGATCACATGGTACAAAAACCGCCATGCTGGAGAGCAAACCGCCCACTGGGACCTCCAAAACAAAAGAATATTTAATTAACTTGCTTTGTTTTGGAGGTCCCAGTGGGCAGTTTGCTCTCCAGCATGGCGGTTTTTGTACCATGTGATCGTAAACTGCAAAGGGCCCATTGGCCATAACATGGATAAAGGGTGTGTAAATGGTTTTGTTTCCTGGCGAATGCATATATATATATTTTTTGCTTTGGCATCAATGAAAGCCCAATAATTGATTTCAACTTTTCTTTGCTGGTCCCAATCTCCAAGCGGAGAAGAGGAACTTGCTGCTGGTGATGTTGATGATGAGTGGATAGTGTTTCAGCTATGTACTGATGCAAAACGTTAGGAAGTGTTCCTTTTGAAGGCAGGTATAATAATTGGTTTAGGTGAAATTAGGGTTTTAAAAACCAGATCTCAGCAAGGCATTAATTTCAAAACATCTGTTACTGTATAGAACTATGCGCATTTAAAAATTCTCAACTCTAATACTGTATGTGTAACTGAAAACAGTCATTTAGATAATTCTGAGAGACTCACAATCAATGCCCCAAAATGAAGAGACCTTTTTACCAACATTGAGAGTAGAAAAATATATGTTTCTTTTACCCTGATAAAACATTTGGAGCAATTTGAGTTTTTACAAAATAAATGACTTGACATTTTCATTTCATGGGTCCTTAAAGAAATAGTAACTTAGGAAACACAAACTCTTCTGGATTAAGTTTACAGTGAATTAGAAAATGTACAATGTGTGTTACAAAATAGGCATTAAGAAATGAAATTTTAACTTTTCAAGAACAAGTGG
>JAHPZR010037975.1:42500-45000 GCA_019787425.1 Platygyra sinensis | reverse complement strand
TTGTTTTATTTTCCTCTTAAACACAGTTTTTGGAAGTTTTCTTAAAGATATAGGCATTTCATTCCAGATTTTTGTTCCGATTCTAGAGAATGAGTTAACTTGAATTGAGAGTCTAGAACTTTGTGTGTAAAAGTTATTTAAAACAGATGATCGAGTATTATAAGAATGAATATCAGAAATGTCTTGGAAGAGATCTTGAATGTTTCCAGGAACATTTCTGTGTCTTATTTCAAACATAAGGTTAACAAAAGCTCATAATACAAAAATTTTAACGGTAAAACACAGGCGTCAGTAAATAAAGGAATCGTATGCTGATTTCGCTCAGAAAAATAGATGAAGCGAAGGGCTCGCTTTTGGAGTTTGAGAAGCTTTTCAAGGTATGATTTACATGCTTGGCCCCAAGCCGTCAAACCATAAGTTAAATAAGGAGTCACTAGGGATCTATAAATAGTTAAGAGAGTATGTCTTGGCAGAAAATGCCGTAGTTTACAAATCAATCCTACAGTTCGGCTTATTTTAATAGCTACATGGTCAATATGTTGTTTCCAAGAAAGATTATTATCAATTATTACACCTAGATATCTCACAGATTCTTTACATTCTAGGGCCACATTCTTATTTTGATCATTATCAAATATCATAATTTTGGGATGATAATTAAGTTTTCTCTGAGCTGGTCTAAAGATAACAAAATTTGTTTTTTTAATGTTCAAGGTTAATTTATTAGCCGTTAACCAATCGAACAACTTGCAGAGTTCTTGATTTACAGTTGACTCAAGGGACTTAAGATTTTTGTCAGCATACAGTGCATTCGTGTCGTCAGCAAATAAAAAAAGTTTAAGTTGTTAGAGGATTCTTGTATATCGTTGATATAGATTAGGAAAAGTAATGGGCCTAAGACTGAGCCTTGCGGTACACCACAAATGGTATTTTGCATGTTAGATATATAAGAGCCAATTTGCGTAGTTTGAGTTCGACCATCCAAGTAAGATGAGAACCATTTATTTATAACACCACGAAAACCATAGTGCTCTAATTTGTGCAAAAGAATTTTATGATCAACTGTGTCAAAAGCTTTTTTTAGGTCAATAAATACACCACATGAGAACAAGCGCTTGTCCATGTTTTCCTGTATGGTACTTACAATGTCAAGAATTGCGTGCTGAGTTGAATGCGCTTCGCGGAAGCCATATTGAGATGGAGAGAGTATATCATTTTGCTCGATAAAAGATTCCATTCTGGAGTAGACCAATTTTTCGAAGATCCTATTAAAGTTGGACAGCAAAGAAATAGGCCTATAATTGTTTGCATTGGTGTTATCTTCAGCTTTAAAAATTGGAATATTTTTGCCATTTTTAATTTAGTTGGATACGTTCCAGACGAAACAGACAGATTTATTATTTCCGCGAGTATACTGCTTACAACACTTGACGAGTACTTCAGCAGTTGGGTAGGACATGAGTATGAAACCATGAGATTTGTTATTTGGTATGCGCGAAATTTCCAATTCCACTTCAGCTGGGGTAACTAAGTTGAAAGCAAACGACGAAACGGGAGAGTTAGTTCTGTTCATAACATCAAAATAATTACGCTGAACGGTTGGCAGCTTATTTGCTAATTTAGGACCAACAGAAGCGAAATGGTCATTTAAAACGTTGGCTTTTGTTCTTTGGTCACAGGTAACAGAATCATTATCAGTAGGGACTTTAATAGAAGTAATAGATTTTGTGAGCACTCAAATTCTCAACGGCCTAATGTGTAACACAACACGGCACACAGTCACGTCTCACTCGATACGCGTACACAAATCATTAATATTTGATCGATTCCTCGAATCGTGAGTTTGGGACACCTGTGGAAATACGAGGGGTAAACCTATAGCCGGTCGCTCGATTAAATAGCAGTAGGGTGGAGGATTTGAACCAGGGAACTCCAGATTTCAAATCCAGCGCCCTAAACCAATCGGCCACGCTGCCTCCCTCCCTCTCGTTGAATCGTTCGCTACTTTTTCTCCTTCTTGGAGATATAGTGCTCCAAGAAAAGCATACATCTTATTACCCAGTACAAACTCCTCGACTCGACCGATAAGTGAAGAATTCACTACTACCGTTTGTTGCACCTTCGAATTCGTCGTTCTTCTTCTCCATACCTTTCTTGTAGCCAGTTGTTGTGTCTATGACGCTCGCATGATTGCAGACCGAATTGGACTCCACTCAGTCCTGTTACCACTATTAGCATAAATTAGGGTTGCATGTCTCGGCCAACCTATAAGCTAGAGTATGGCCGCAATGTTGCTCAACTTCGTCGATCGCGTCGTCGTCGTCGGTGTGCGCCCACGAGCAATATCGCTAACCATGAGGAAATCAATTCAAGAGTTTCCTTTTCTTTTCTATAATATAGAGCCTAAAAACGGAGAGCCTGATTGAGCTAATCCAGAATAATTGAGAATTTTGATTTGAATTTTTTTTTAACAAAGTAGTGAGGCTTTCTGTTTATTTTG
>JAHPZR010037975.1:27500-35000 GCA_019787425.1 Platygyra sinensis | reverse complement strand
CAAGCTTAAAGAATTCTACTTTAAACTGCTCCACAGAATAGTGGTGACTAAAAAAGAGCTTTCCTTCTACGGTATGGAATCAGACATGCTGTGTTTATTATGCCAAGAGCCCGACTCAATAAGTCACACTTTCGTAGACTGTCCCTGTCAAAACACTTCTTTTCTGAAGTCATTAAGTGGGTAAATAAAGAAGATGGCACCACTTTCTCGCCTTCTCCTCTTGAAATACTGTTTGGTTTGGAGCAAAAGGACTATCCCCAAGTCGCTAACAAGTCAATAATAAAATTTAATTTCACACTGTTATTCGCCAAGTATTATCTATATACACAAAAATTACTTAAAAAGGAAATAAACATGAAAGAATTCACTAGAAAGCTCACTTCTAAACTTCAAATCGAAAAATTATTTTAAGTTGTAACAATACTGCTCTTTAGCCCTCCCCTTAACTCTGTCCCCCTAAAGATCTACACAGAAGGTGGAATATTAAGTAGGGCATCTATATCGAAATTAGTGTAAGGGTATGTAATGTAAATTTTATTGTAAGTATTGAAAGTATTGTAAGTAATATTAGTATTGTTAGCAATGTATTATTGTAAGTAGTGTTAGTATTGTTTGTAAAGTGGGTGTTCCAATAAAATAATTTGAATTTAAAAAAAAAAAAAAAAAAGGAAGTTGATTCATATGGCTAGCTCTGTGAGCGCGCAATTTAAAAAAAAAATCCGGCGCTCTGATTGGTTACCAAGCCGACGGCAAGATGGACGCGCTCTGTCTCGCAAGAAAAATTTTCCCGAAGTCGAAGCAGGTTGCCAAAGCCTTTCTTTCGTAATTTGTGCCTTAAAAAATGATTTTTCGTGACAGCTTAAATATTTCCTACGGTCTTGTATCGATGCGGAAAACGCGAGAGAAAACTATAAGCGACAACGAGAATGAAAACAACGAAGACAAAGCAGTTGACTGGCTTCCCTTTCAGTGCTTGGAAAGAAGCAAGCACGGATATCAGTTTTTGTTTTATTATTTTCACATGTAAAAATACGATATTCTCACATGTGAAGATATCGATGATTTCACTGACATCAGGTTTGTCTCTTAAATTGTAATTAAATTCGTTGGTATATCATCGAAACATCTTCGAGTCTTCCTCGAAAGTCTTCGGCAATCCTCGGAAATCTTCGGAAATCTTCGGAAATCTTCGGAAAATTTTCGGGAATGTTCGTCTGGTCTTCGGGACAATTTGGAAAATCTTCGGAAATCTTCGGAAGGTGGTCGGAAATCTTCGGAAAATCATCAAAAACGCCGTCATCAGTATGTTTATATAATAAAAAGAATATTACACGTTAGCTCGAAGATATGAATTTTATGCTCTCGTGGCAAGAGCGTGAGATATTGTTCTTGCCACTAGAACATAAAATTCATATCTTCTCGCCACCGTGTAATATTCTCTATTTATTATCCCACAAGGAGCATCCATCATCCGGCTAAATATTGGTCTTGCTCTATTTCTGTGTTTATGACCTAAAAAAGGAAATTGGCCAAAATCCAGCAATTTTGACCGAACAAGATTGGCCAATAACTATATAGATCTTATTCTCAAGCTAGTTCCTCTCCAGTTAAATTTAGACATGGATGATAGTGCTACCTCGCCTCTTGATGCGCATATATTTTCATAGAGGATGGAGATACGCGTAAACCCGCGCGGCCGGGCTTTCCACACCATCAACACGCGCGTAACAGGATTGGCTAGTATCTAGATCCCCCTGGGATTTCGGAAGCCATGAGTGATAAAGCCTATACTGGGGGTTAACTCTTATCAAAAACAAATACCTTTAAGCTCTTCTACAGAAACATGTTTCGTATGCTTGAAGATAATATAGAGCTGTTTTAACAGTCTACTGAAATTTCTGTGCGAGCGAGGCACGCAGTGAAATTTCCATTATAGTGTTATTAATCAAACGAGTGTAAATATTTTTTTAAGGTTGCATTGTTGTTATTTTAGGACAGTTTCATCGTGCCTTATTTTGCTCGTACAGGCTTAAAATTTTAAGACGCAGCATCCCTTTCAAAAATAAAGTTAAATATTTCTGACGCGCAAGAATTCCTTACGGTAGTCCCCCAATCCCTTGGGACACCCCTCCAAACATGACCCCATTAAAAAGGCGTTTTAAGAAATACCAAAGCCAAGGATTTATTTAACGCCTTCCTTCATCCAACACAGCAATTATCGTTCGTAATACCGACAGTGATAAAACCTGTACTGTAAGGGTGGCTGTATTTCAAACAAAAACTCTAGGTTTATCATTCCAACCTGCACGCTTTTTTTATGAATTTGCGTTCGCTAAAGAGATTCAAAGGATCTGAAACACATGTAAACAAAAACAAAAAAACGAAAACTTAAGAGAGATCTACCCTTGTGTAAACAGACACACAACGGTGGTAAAGATGAAAAGAAAACTATGAAAACTGAACACATAAAAATATATACTGCAGAAGATCTGATATTTCTATTTATACCCTAGCGTAATACATTCAAGCCTAACATAGTTACCGCCTACTCCATAGCTTGGTTGATTTCCACTTCCTTGGCTGATCACAGCAAAACAAAAAGACAAAAACAGAGCAAAAGTTGCCACAAGCCCGTTAGATGCCATCAACATATTGCCTGAAATGAATCAGACCGGGTTTTCCGTAGGGTTAAGAACAACAGCGCGATAAAAATAGGCTTGCGAATATGATAGACAAAACTCAGTGATCATAACAAGATTTTGTTTTTCATAGAGACCAAGACTGATATAGAGATATCAAGATCAAGATTCATTCGTATTAATTCAATACTGAGATTCGAGTATGAAGGATATCATAATTACATACTCAATGAAGATATAGGAAAATATTTCAGTGTTCCTATCGAGTTGTAGAAACATGAGTGGAAGTTCAATCCATTTGGAATATGAGAGTGGTGTTGAAACCCGAGAAGTAGGTGAATGTTTTCACAATTTTCGAATTTAACGACTGTTCCTATGTGAACTAGAAAGAAAAAAAGAGAAAGCTGAGAAAATGTTTTCTCAAGTTAGTTAGTTTTTTTTATTTCCGCATCAAGATACATGATATATGCAATCAATATTTGTGATAAAAATCTGCCACCATGAACAAACAAAGAGTGATATGGCTCTTGTGATAATTCATGTAAACTGGCATCTGAATATCGTTATAATAGGCCCTTTGCAGTTTACGATCACATGGTACAAAAACCGCCATGCTGGAGAGCAAACCGCCCACTGGGATATCCAAAACAAAAGAATATTTAGATAAGTTGCTTTGTTTTGGAGGTCCCAGTGGGCAGTTTGCTCTCCAGCATGGCGGTTTTTGTACCATGTAATCGTAAACTGCAAAGGGCCTATTGTACAAAGGTTGCTATAAATGAACCAACTTAACATGATACAGTCCTTAAGTTAAATATCAGGATACTTTTGTCCACAGGACGTCACTTTCGACCACATAATGAGACGCAGATGTTATATCTGTAGCTGCTTCAACATCCACGTCTGTTAAGATCAGACAATATCCCTTCAAGAAATAAACACTTATACTTCCAGACGCCAAAATCTTTCTGATAATAAGCCGCAACCCGACCCCTCCTAACATCTAAGCCTGTTTGCTTATTTTTAGCTCGTTAAAGAGATTAAAAGAAAAGAAAAATTCCCCAACAATTTAAAGTTTATTTAGACATTTTTTTTTTACTTAACTACCGTACGAAGTCTGAACTTTTTTTGCAACCTTGTTCCCAGGCTTTCTCTCCTCTGCCTCCCTTGGCCGTTGGAAGAAAGACCCTTGTTGGGGCTGGTCACGTGACCATCCAGAATCTGGTGAGCAAAAAAGTTAGTTAGGCAGGAGGGGTAGCAGAGTGTTTTGACTGTTGCTGTGGCAAAGTTGTGGCTTTCAAAACCTCGAGCAGTCACTAACAACTACCCGCTTTATCAGGCTTTCATGAAGAGTATTTTCCGATGAAGAATGATCGATACACTATTTCTGCCGTCCCAAAAGTATAGAAGACTTTCGTTCACCAAGAAATTCGGGAATTCGGCAGCCGAATGGAGCTCAAACGTTTAGACGGTTAGCACATGTAAAACGTAAAGTACCGAGTCCAATTAAAACCAGTAGATCAGTCTCCTTAATCTCTAAATTCGGAGCCGATTTATACTCTTCTTTGTGAGGTATATTGGATTTTAAAAAGTCTTTCGATCTGTCACGCCGAGTAGTCTGACTTCCACTTTTGTAAAGCAAGTACAGTTTTGTTGATATAAGCCTCCACTTATATTTCATTTGCATCAGGTTTATGTAAGTTTATATTTCGACGGATGTTTTAACACGATTCCTTGGCATAATCAAGAATTATATTTTGCAAAATGGTAGAAAGAAACGTCGCTTTATCCAGTGAACAATGTGCCGTGAGGTTAATTCAAGCAACATGAAACATCGGAACAGTTTTCCTTCAGAGTAATAGCCCTTTTCACGGTTAGCTTTTACAATTAATTCTAGCATGTATGTGAGGCAATTTCGGGCTATTTCGCAGTTTTAGCCCGAAATTGCCTCGCATCCACTTGGATTACATTGTAATGCAAATGAGAAAAATTAACCGTGAAATGGGCTATTAGAACGGATGGAATTAAAATCAGAGTGATACTTCAATATGCTGGATATATGTAAATATAATTCGTATAAACAGTGTAAAGCTTGTTTTAAAATAAGGTTGGAGAATTTCAAAGGTGTATTTGCCCGTGTGTGGTTTTACTGATAATTTAACGTTAATAGCCATGACCAGCGATCGCCTTTGTTTCGCTTCAGTTGAGATCAACAAAAGCTATTCGTTGACCCTACCCCCGTGGAAAAGTTTGGGTCACAGATGGTCACGTGACTAGCTGCAACCAGAGTCTTTCTTCCAACGACCAAGGGCGGCAGAGAAGAGAGAGCCTGGTAACCAGGTTGCGTGTTTTGCATTTCCTTTAGTGCAGTCCCTGAACTCTCCTTTCTTCCCGCCCCATTTAAGGGCTGAACCCGGGTGGGCGAAAGAAGAGTCCAGGATAACTTGGATGCGCATGCTCAGAACGAACCAATAAAAAATTACTAGGTCCCAACCACGCTGCTCGCGTCAATGTGTAGCGCAATGCCTTTTGAAAGAAAATACTTTATTATATAAAAGTCAGTGGTATACCGAGTGGTAACAAATTGATAAAAACGATACGATATCCTCACATGTGAAGATCTCGATGATTTCACTGACATCAGGTTTGTCTCTTAAATTGTATTAGAAAACAGTCCTAAGAAAGCACGCGCGCTGATTGGTTAAAAATCGTGTTTGTATAACTCGATGGAGACACAGAACTAGCGCGCGCTGTTGACGTATTGATGGCGCGAGCAAAGAGAATTTACATTTTGATATCCAAAGTTAACAAGATGTTTTCCTTTTTCTCGTCGTGGTGCTTTGTAAAAGAAATGGAAAACATGTACTTCCTGTTTCTATCGAGTTATACAAACACTCATGAAAGTTTGGAAGAACTCGAAAAAGCTGTGGAACCACTCGCCTGCGGCTCGTGTTCCCACAGCATTTCTCGTTCTCCCAAACTTTCACTCGGGTTTGCATAACTCGATAGAATCACGGTACTTGGTTTCTATTTCTTAAATAATAGAGGTGAAGTTTCTCACTGCCAACGTTTTCATTTAAGGCTGGCTTTAGATCACGGATCAACAGAGACTCTTTAATTTTACAATGCATGTTTGATCGACCAGTTGCTAATATTTCAAAATGATCCCACTTAATTCTATGGTTGGTTAAGAAAACATGATCAGCAATTGCAGATTCGTGACAATTTGTAGTTAGGGCCTTAAAATGTTCTGTTATTCTGTCACGTAATCGGCGTTTCGTTTTCCCTATGTAGAAATCATTGCAATCCCAGCAGTTTGTTCTGTACACTACTTTGACCTGAAGGAAGGAGCTAGTTTATCTTTGTAAGGGAAAAAAGGCATAATTCTTCGGGTGTTCTGAAAAACTATTGTGACGGTGAAAATACCATAGAAATTGTTTATACAAGACCTCAGTTGTTTTGTGAGGTCTATCTGCAATGAAACTTCCTCCCAGCAAAAGCATTTCAGTAGACTTTTTGGGGTGCGTTTCTTTTTTTGTTAGTTCCCAGTCCGTACAGTTGTATTTTTTAATTTAAATTTATCTGTAACTGAATAATAATCACTTCTGATGATTAATGTTGTAACATACGAAACGTTAAGTTTATAAAAGTTAGGCTTCTTGAGTTATTTTTAGACATGGAACCCAGTTATTCGGCAGATATTACCCGCGCGCTTTTGGATGTTTAGGGGAGGATCTGATTATGTTTGGTTTCGTTTCAAAGCTAAGAACGACCTCCACCGCTGTGGGAATGTCTTCTTTGAAATTTTAATAACAAAGAAGCAAAGGAGCTGCGGCTCTCGCTGTTTTGACGCATTTCGAAACTTTATAGGAGTTTACACAAGGGACAGATGTCCCCTAAACAAACAATAAAAAATTGAATGAAAGGCTTAGAAATGAACAGCCCAGTGAGCGCAAAGCAAACTAACTAACACAATGCATCCGAACAAACAAATGGTTAAAAGTGCAGACACTCACCGCCCGAACAGCAAAAGGCAATTTCATTAACAACGACCACAACGCCAAGGGTGTTACGAAAAATTGTGGCGTGACTTGCGTGACTGTCTATAATCGTCTAGAAGTTTCGTGCATATTTAATTAGTACCGAATCACAGTGATTCAGCAGTTTGCGTATGTTGCTGTAAATAGTTTAATGTTGCTTTATTTAGTAGAGCCGGAAAGTTGTAGAACAATATGCTGTAAAGTATATAAATGGATCGGTGTAGTTTTTAAGTGGTTTTTCCCGGAGGAGTGTTTGAGGAGTGTTTATTGAAGTGTGACAAAGGTCGTGTGTGAAGTTTAGCCGAGGACTGTTTATTCAAGTGTGACAAAGGTCGCGTGTACATCTGGCGGAGGCTGTGTGTTTACGAGTGTGACGTAGGACCAAGTGTAATTTACAAGCCTAGCGTGTGCTTGTTGTGAAGTTTTCTGAGGAATTACTACGTTCGTGTGGAATAAATAACCTTGTTGCTGTTCTGACATTCCTGCGTTCTGTTTAGACAACAAACTATCTGCCACTTTAACAAACTCGCAACAAAGGGCAAACTGGAAAAGAAACTGAGAAAACTTTCGGGAGCCTTACATTGAAACGAAGAAGGTAGAACAAGTCGGCTATAAGAATAAAAATGATTACAACTGAATATACTTTACATTCTCTCTTTTGTTGTATTCTTACAGGATGATAATGCGCAGTTAGTTTATCGTCAAATACAAAATTTTTTCGTGAAACGACCCGCTATTAGAAAACAAACTTTTATTCACCCGAATAACTACTATGTAGCCAGGTTCGTTTAATTAGCTTGCTGTGATTCTTTTATATTCTTTTT
>JAHPZR010037975.1:15000-22500 GCA_019787425.1 Platygyra sinensis | reverse complement strand
AGAAAATTTGCTTCCGGTATGCCGTCGCCGTGGCTCCCGTCGTGGTGCTTAAGGTCTCTAATAAGCTTACATGTAGATCAGAGGAGGGTGGACAGGCATCACGTGACAATTTTGTACCAATCAGATTCTTCGCTCAACATGCTAATGGCGGACTCCGAAAATCTTCCAAAAGCGAGAGTAGTGGCAGTAACTTTTGGTTTTCCGTCGTTTGTGTTTAACGAATTGAGTTGGAATCCATCCCAATGATTTGATGTGAAGATATTCTTTCTTGAAAAGTCGAGATTTTAAAGGTGAGTCTGTTTTAAGTGCTGATTTTTTTCTGTGTTTTGAGGGGACCATCGAACAGCGTTTGTTTCTCGTATGTTAGGTGTGATGTTTTCAAATAGGTGTTTTGTTTTCTTTTTGCTTGCTTTTTGCGTCCAATTTTTTCATTTCCTTGCAGCTTGTTTATTAGACTTTCAATAGGACCGGTCGCCCCCGGTCGCCCCCGCGATCGTTTTTGAGATATTTATGTTTGAAAACGTACCATTCTCACGATCAGTAGCAGTAACGAAAAACCGGAAGTAAACATAACATGATGATATTTGTGATGTTTCGGGGATCCGCGTGGCTACAAATTCACACGTTTGTGTGTTTCAGACACTTGCGTTTTCAAGTGTTGTTGCTGGTTTTAAATCGAGGCCGATATTTACCATGAGCAATCCTGCAAAGCGGGGACACGCTCCACCGAGTGGTGAAAAACAGCTACTGCACTTCAGGCAACATGAGGGGAACCCTTGTTCCAGTCAGAAATAAAGTCACCGGTTGGAATTTCTAAAGTTTCAGCCATACTTACTCGATCGAATTCCCATGACAATTGTCTGAATAAAAGTGTTTGACTCTCTTTACAGCAGAAAAGCAGCCATTGTCATAACCAGTGGACTGACCCTGAAATCTGGGAACTGATTGAGTACATTGCATTGTATCATGCACCGAATGAAGACAGCAGTTATCTTTGGTCGATTCACAAAAGGCAGGACTTTGAGAAAATTGCTCTCTGGCTGTGATGCAATGCACTGGGAAAAGTAGGAGAAGTTGTAAGTGTAATTCTGTTTTGACACATTCAATGAATCTTTTATTTTCCATACATATTTCACTGAGCGTTTTGAATATATATTTCATTATATATTATTAGATTTTATATATTTCTACAATACTTATGTTAAACAGTTGCATGTAAGCCATTGATGATGTTTTAAAAGATATCATGACAAATGCAGGTCCTGTAAAATGCCAGGTCATGGCTTATTACCATGCCATGCCATGCAAAAATTTTATCTTTTGCTTATTGTTTCTTTGCTTTCTTTTTAGCCTCCTTGTAATCTATATTTCATCATTTATCTAGGCATAGTTCAATATTTCTTTGTAACTGTTGTTCTCATCAGAGATCCGAGTATACACAAATGTTGATTTCCTGGTATTACTAACTCAAAACTGATGTTACAACCTCAGGAGCTGTGTAAAGAAAAGACAGAGTCCATCTTCATATGCTGTCTCTGCAATGTGGTACCTTTGAGTAAGCTTGATGAATTTGTCTTTATGAGGAGAAAAAAGGTTCAAATATTGTCATGTTTTGGACATCTCTTCTGCAAAATGTTATAATTTTAGCATATAATTGTGTAAATTGATGCATTTCTTGATTGCCAGTATTAGGCTGTAATATGTTGATAATAAAGTGCAATAAAAAGATATCTTTGTTTGTACAGCTATTTGTTTGTTGTCATCTTTTTTGCCTATGTGCAGATGTTATGTACCTACTGTGGTGTTAAGGGAGATAAATAACCTACTATACACACCATGTAACGCAGCCAACTAAAAACAATTAATGGCAGATACTGAAATACACCCCGATTGGCCAAAGCACATTGTAAAACCATGTGACACGAGGGACCCAATCAACATTCATAACACCTATCTCATTTTGGTACAAGGCCTGGTTCAAAATCACTTTTTTGGTTGTCCAGATTTACTGAATGATTATTGATGTTGTTAGTATTCAGGAGGAATAACTTAATTAGCCCCAGGCCCTCTAATTGGGTCTCTGCTTGGGTCCCCAGAACCTCTGTCTAGTAATAAAGATGCCCAAACTGATACACTGGCTCTGCGGTCTTTTGTGTTGAGATACCAGGGAAAGGACATCAGTGGATAGTTTTCCACAAAGACAACCCATATTTTAAATGCAATAAAGATAGAAGATAACTGATCCCTAAATAATAGTCAACTGTAGTTTTCAGAAACTGGGTAAATCTTAAAACAGTGAATATTCTGGTTTTGGTGAGTATTTAGTCCTGGGTCAATGGACTTATGGACTTAGACATTATTTTATCAGCAAAATTATTATTTGATGCCCTATTCTCTCATATTACAGACTAGGATTTTCATTTAGACCATTTTAGAACTTTGGTGTGGTATAATCCTTGTTATGGTAAGTATACAATCCTGGGTCTATGGACTTAGACATTTATCAGCAAAATTATTATTTGATGCCCTATTCTCTCCAAGGACAGACCAGGATTTTCATTTAAAATAGAGGTGACCATTTTAGAACTTTGGTGTCGTATAATCCTTGTTATGGTAGGTATACAGTCCTGGGTCTATGGACTTGGACATTTATCAGCAAAATTATTATTTGATGCCCTATTCTCTCCAAGGACAGACCAGGATTTTCATTTAAAATAGAAGTGACCATTTCAGAACTTTGGTGTGGTATGGCTGCATGCCTAATCTCAATTTGTAATCAGTGCACTGATAATTGAGTGCATGAAGTGATACACTAATAATCAACAATTCCTTGTGACAAAATTATAATACCCTCATCATCTAGGAAAATGTCTTCTAGTTCTGCTCATAAATATAAAGAATTACACTTTTGGGACACATGCATGGCCTAGCTAGAGTACTTTCAAAGTTTGGACCTCAAATTGGACTATCTCTTTCTCACATTGTCAACTAAATAAGCCCTATGTTACTGGAAATTTTGTGTACATATGCAAAAACTATTCATTGTCACTAAAATTGAAATAATTCATAACAGTTAATAGATGTAAAGCCTAGGTTTCAAATTAATTAATGACATATTTTAATTCTGATGACCTGGGTAACTGGTATTTTTTTGCTGAGTATTCCAAATTAAACGAGAGATTCACCCCATTAACCAGTACGAATGGAAGAGTGCACAAACCATTTGTTCGGTAGTACAGGAAGGTACAACTGTACTGCACTATAGTCCCAGGCTATGATACATACATATATGAGTTGACATAAGTTGACATACGTTGACACAGTACACAAAAAGCCCGAAAAGTTCCGATGTAAATAACCCAAAATCTCTTCAGTTCACAGTAAAAGAAAAGAGAGTACAATTTTTGAGCCATAAACAAAAATGTAAGCTTAAACATTCACACAGAAGTAGTCGCATCCAAGCTTTCGTTTACTGAATATATTATACGCTAAGAATCGTAAAGCTGCATTACTCGGGAAGCACAATCATTCGCGTTTCGATAAACGTTTAAAAGTGACAGGATATAGAGAGAAAATAGCTGCATATATCCATCTGCGTCTGTAGGACTGAATCGATCACGCGTGGACTCGTCTTCACTCTGTTTCTCGATCGCAAAAGCACTCGTGTTTTATCATCTTCAGCGATCATCATGTGTTGGTAAGGTAATCCGAAGAATTGAGGAGCAGAATAACATTCAACGTACAGCATTTACATCAAAAAGAAGAAAGAAATTCCAATTTTAACGGATCTTCGATTGCCTCTCCGGAGGTCCGAACAGCATTGCCGGATTTCATACCGTGAGGGTCTGGGTATGAGTCCGTCTATTATGGGATTAACAACACAAGACCCATATATTCTGAAAGAGCACACCGACCTTTACAAAATCCTCAAGTTTCGTGTTAATTGGGCCAATATCAAACAAGATAAAGCCGTTCAAAAACTTCAAAATTTAGTAACAAATGTATGGATTGCCGGACACTTGTCCGGAAATCCATACATTTCTTTGCAAATTTTGAAGTTTTTGAATGGCCGTATCTTGTTCAATATTGGCCCAATTAACACGAAACTTAAAGATTTTGTAAAGCTCGGTGTGCTCTTTCTGAATATAGGGGTCTTGCGTTGTTAATCCCATAATAGACGGACTCGTACCCAGGCCCCCAACGTATGAAATCAGGCAATGAGAGATCGTGTAAACTGAAGCATTTTGTATTATTGACCCATGATGCAGTTCGGCGCGTGTCTAACCTCCTCTGCATGTACATCGATTGTGAATCAGTTTACTCATCGAGTTCAGCAATAAAACAGACAAGCGAAACATTACGAAAAAAATCAATCCGGTACCTTTGTTTTATCTCTGTTGACTTTATTCATAGTTGTCATCATCGTCTCAAAAAGAGTAACTTTATATTGGAGAAAAACGGATCTGACCTGCTGGCGATCAACTAACTACTGCATTGCGATTCTTAACTGCCTTGAATACGAGTTCTTGAAAGTTTTTTCGGTCCAAGAACGACAGCAGTCAGCTTTGAAAATTCTCCATCCTTTCAAATATCCTGAACTTACGGTGATGTCTTCCAAATAAATGAAAAATTAATTCACAACTGTCCGCCATGTTTACTTGCCGAGATGGGAAGGGTAGAAAGCTCAGTAGCCAGGCCTCGAAAATATTATACAGCGTCATATAACGAACCGCTCGGTCAATCAGATTGCTGGAAACTCTTTGTGCAGCTCTGAAATTATACTAAAAAGAGATAGTATTCTGCGCATCCTTACTGCGCGTGCAAATTCACATCCCACGTCATGCATGAGAGCGCGCGCTAAGTAATAAAATTAACAAGGATCGGGCAGATGGCCATTGCCTGGATTTAGCGATCTTGGACGTTAGGTGACCCCTAGTTTTCGTTGATGGATCATTTTTTTCCACCGATTTTGTACGTTTAGCGAAAAAAATGAAGAAAATCCATCAACTAGAAGTAAGAATTTTTTGAACAAATGCGCCATCGAATTTCGGTCTTTTCGGCTTTTCGTTTATCTCTGCGACGGTTTCAAATACCTCCTGAAGGATTAAGTTTTGTGAAAACGTTGGTAACACGAGGAATTATTTACCAAACAGACCCACTTTTACAAAATATGTCTAAGATGGTTTGCCTCCGGTGGCTCACCTTCGATATTTTAACTGATAAACCCCTTTAGACCATGCTGAATCTACGTGCGCCAATTTTTCAAAATCAGCCTTGAAGTTTTCCGCACGCTGTTTTTCTTTTTCATTATATAACCGCAGCAGTAATTTAAAAAATCTACCGACTGGAAAATTTTTCACGCGAACGTCCTTAAACTACAAGGCATTGTTTTCTTACCCTGAACACCTGGAGATAGATCATCATCAGTTGTTGGTGAAAAACTTGTCGGCTGAGCTTTAAGAAGAAGAGAGAGAAAAAACGTCAGTATATGCATGGTACTGAGGTTGACTTATGTTAGAAGAGAAGAGGGCTAGGTAAACCATAAAGTTGAAACCAACGCAAGATGAAGGGTGAGCAAGAAAAGCCCCTTGTTATATGCCAAGCTCCGTGAGCAAGGTAAATCAAATCTGTGATTGGCTACAAAAGGGGGCAAGATATATGAGTTGTTGACCAAGTGTGTGGTCAAGATGGCTGGATATTGGCCAAGTTGAGTTTTTTGCGTGTTTATGGACCGAGATGGAGTGCCATCATCTTCGGAAACCCAGGGGCTACAAGCCGGGACAATGCGATATTTTCGGGCGAAAGGTTACTTCAAGAGCAGGAGAGCCCCAGGGAACTTACTATTACCGAACCAGTTCCAGAAGTGGTCGAATTCCGTCCCGCTGATTTGCCAGAAAAATATTTTTTCTGGCCAATCAGCGAGGAGTTCTAACCGGGTAACTCTGTCGCCTTCTTACACGAAGCAGTTTTCTAGAGCTCTCATACAAACCTATAACTAAACGCTTGTTTCTGGATTTGTGTTCGCTAGACAGCTTCAAGGTATCTGAAACAAGAGTAGACAAAAATTAATTACCAAAAAGAAAGACGGAAACTCGAGGAATCTTCTCTGGCGTGAATAGACACACAATAAAGGTAAAAGTGAGATGAAAGCCATCTCCATACTTATATTATTTATTTTAGGCGTCGTATGCGGGAACTGCAACAAAACACTTCTCACTAAGCTTCTTTGAAAAGTAACAATATCGGGCTGCGCGAATCTTGAGTTCTTTTTATTTCGCTAGTGCCGGTGATCTCATTGTACGACTCGGCTGGAAAAAAAGCTAGACGTTCAACGAAAATTGAAAACAGCTACGATCATGTGCGATGGTCTATAAATCCCTTAATGGTTTTGCTCCTGATTATCTCCGAGCAATGCTCCCCGGTAGTGGGAAATTTCTTCTCAATTATTAAGGAACTGTGAGGGCAAACTAGCTGTTCAACCGCTTCGCGCCAAGTTTTCAAGGAACTTTTTAGCTATAGTGGTGCGGGATGACGTGAAACAGTTTATCCGTCTAACTGCGGCAAGCACAAACTCTCATAAGTTTTTTTAAATCCGACTACATGCAGCGGTCTCACGGTTCTAACGTATGTAATTTATATATAAACACACGGCATTCATGAAAAGTGGTCGTTTTGTTTTACTTTATTTAATTCAATTGATATTATTATGTTCGAATTATTAGTGTTCTTTTTAATACATTGTATTTATAATGTATTACGATCTAAGTAAAGTTTTGTAATTGATTAAGGCCTGGTGTTTTTACCATGTATAAACAAGGTTACCAACTCCATACTATTCTATAATGTCTTAGCACAATAAATTCAAGCCTAACATACCGTCCACTCCATTCAGTGGTTGATTTCCACTTGTTTGGCTGATCTCAGCAAAAGAAAAGAACAAAAACAGAGCAAAAGTTGCAAAAAGTCCGTCAGATACCACCAACATTTTATCCAAAATTCTATCCAAAACAAACCTGACCAAGTTTATCAAAGGCAGAAGAAAATCAGAGCTATATAAATACCGTTCTGATATAGGCCTGCAGATATGCTAGATTTTGTTTTAATTAGGGCTAAAGGTGATATAGAGATATCAGTTTGCAGATTTATTGGTACCAATTTAGAACTGAGATTCCAAAAGTGTATTCAGATAGCTTTGAATACACCAAATGTACTAAAAATGAATCAAGTTCGCATATATTGTAAGACTCTTAATTTCAATATGAAGAATATCATAGGTGGATGTTCAATAAGGAAACGGTAAAATATTTCAGTGATCTTATCGAGTTATAGAAACGCGTACGAGTGGCAGGTAATTTATTCGGAGCATAAGGAAGTGGGAAATAGGTGAATCGAATGCTTTCACACTTTTTCGAATTTCCCGCCAAACGTTCACGACTATTCCTGTGTAAACTCGGTAGAAATAAAGAGAAAGTCGAGAAAATGTTTGCTATGTGATTTGTT
>JAHPZR010037975.1:0-5000 GCA_019787425.1 Platygyra sinensis | reverse complement strand
AGTTGATGGTATAGTGGTGGTGTAATTATTTAGTATCCTAAGTGTAGCGTAGAAATGCAAAACCACTTACTTTTCGATGTTCAAGGGAATCTTCATATTTTGCACAGTATATTAATAATACAACCTCGTACCAATACTGAATAAAGTGACTCCTGAATATAAGTGTAATTTATATTTATTTCCCGCAAAAGATAACAAAAGATTAGTATATTCACCTGTGCAAAATTTCCTCCCTCTGTTGTATATCCCCACCCTGTGACATAACAATTAGTTCCAGGAGGAAAATCCATGGTGGGCAGACATACAGGTCTTACGTTAATGTTGAAATTGATTGGTTCCGTCAGTTTGATCAATGCCACGTCGTAGTCGAAGCCAGTCACTCGCGGGTCATAATTAGGATGAACGAGGATTCTGTCGATTGGGATTATTTGCTCGGTTCCTTCCACTATACGAGGATCGTGTTCACCTGTTCACAGTTAGATAAGATGTTTTGACACACGTAAGTTAGAGGACAAGAACACCTTTTCAGGCCAGATGGGTTATGAATGGGAAAATAACATTAGTGAGCGCGTTAATTTTACTGTGCTTACGAGACTTGCCTTGCGATCGATTTTTAAGCTCTCTGGCTTTACGCCCGTCAAAAACTCAGGAAAATAGAAACGTTTTTCAGTCTAGAAAGAGGACATTCAAACGCAGTGAAGGATGTTATAGACCTTATTACGGTATTCGACGTGACGGTTAGGCAAAGCGGTCAGAAACATTATAAAGCGGTCATAAAGCGGTCAGATACATTATTATTATTATATTATAATATTATTATTATTATTATTATTATTATTATTATATAGTAGTAGTAGTAGTAGTAGTAGTAGTAGTAGTAGTAGTAGTATAGTATAGTGTTTGTATGGGAATCCGATGACAAATAGCTTTTTGACACAATTCGTGATTCAAAACGTTAAAATTCAGGCAGAAGATTGCATTCACCGTTAATTGAATGCGGAAAAATGAAACCATAAAATTACATTTGACTAATGCAAGCAATAATAACATTTCTTGTATTACTATCGACATAGAATTGTGTCTTTACCTACAGTAACTGTATAAGACGTGGCATTTCTTCCATAATTAAAACAGTGAGCTGCAGTAACGATCCAGTACGGAGTAAGAATGGAGCCTCCACACCAAACAGGGCCCCGAAACGGCTTAAAGCCTATTAACACTTGCCAAGGCCAAGACCCTGGTTGGGCGTTTGTGCCTCCTACAATCCTGGGATCGGGTTTTTTCGTGCCACACTCCACGTTCCCTAGTGATGAAAGACAATTTAGTGCTATGGTACATAAACATTTTTTAAAATTGTTATTATGGTTAACCAAGAAGTCACAAGAGTACAAGAAGGTGTAGAGTAGCCAAATGTTGGAAAAACAAAATTATAACTGAGAATGTCAGGCCTCGACTGCAAAATAAATTTATATACATAAATAAAGACTTTCTGAGCAGTTGGAGAGAGGATAAATCAAACCGAGCAGCTGTAATTCATTCAATCCCCCAACATTAATCTAATGGTCCATCTCTTGACTTTGCATCCCTTTCAGGCGGGCTGCGGGGGAGGGGGAAGGGGGGAGGGGTGGGGATTAGAAATACCCCTAGTCGTAAATGTTTCGAAACAAGAATATGAAATTGCTGCATGGGCCAATAAGCCACGTTCAATATATCAATATTTTAACATGGCTCCGAGGCTTTCGGGTAAAAAAAAAACGTCAATCTTTTTTAAATTTCTTTTGTCTCTCAATTACCAAAGGAGACTTCGATACAAAGAAAACACTACCCGTATACATGTATAGTAATTTTTCCTGAAAGATTCAGAGCCATGCTAATTATAATATATCGAACGTCGCCTATTATTGGACGACTTTATCTTACTTACATACCTAACTAGCCCTTATAGCCCCACAATCGGCCAATTAGTATCCAGCAGTAAACATGTCACTGATGGAAAACATGTCATTGCATGCCTTCCGCGCGAAAAAAGACAGCGAACGCGGAAAATACGCGCATTTAAAATCAGAATTGGTGTTGTCATTACTGCTGAATGGTTGATACAGGCAACATATCTCATGCGGTTAATTTTTGCTCCTTGCACGGGGATTTTTCACCAGTAAGAGCTCAACAAATTTAAAACCCAGCCAGTCATCGCATAATCAACGTTGTACATCTCTATTTCAGTGAAAGTTCGCTATTTCTTACCCTGATTAATGGGTGCCGGTCCGCCAGCAGCAGTTGGTGACAAAGTTGTCGATGCAGCTAAACCGATATAAGACAGAAAGTAGTACCCAGTGATGCTTCAGTACTGAGCGTTGCGTTTGTCTTGGTCATGTAAAGAATAACTAAGTTTTCTTTAAGAAACAAATCTAGATCAAGCTTTAAAGGACCAAATTTGTTTCTTCAAAGCTGGTTTTAATTTAATTTAATTTATTGCAATCTACAAAAATAGTTACATTATGAAAGCAACAAATATATCTAATGGAAGTTGATTCCACATGTCAGTTGTTCGATGGAAAAAGCTATACTTCAAGACATAAGTTCTGACATATTTTTTCTTTAAGGGAATTACTGATAAAATAAGGGTAAATTGGAGAATTCAAATTAAACTAGGTCAACTAGAAATGATAAATTCGTAGGTCAGGGATGAATACTCGAAGTTGTGTATAGTACTCATTTACTAATACGACTAATGAACACTGACCCTACTGTAACGTTAAAACTAGGTTTTCTAGTGGCAAAATTGAATTATTGAAAAGATGTGAGTCGTCAGATAACCAGTAATTTCAGTTGGCTTTTAAAACTGACGAACACACGGCTGGTCAACAAGTCGGCTTTCTGTAAGTTGCTAGAAACATTGTTTTCACGTCAATAGCTTCTCAGACAAATCTCTTGATCTTTCCAATACTGAAACTATAACACGCAAAACTGTAAGCCATGACAGCTTTTCGGCAATTCCCTGACGTAGATTGTACGTACAATATATGTTTGAACTTCAAGGCATGGTTTTCTTACCATGAGCAACTGGAGGTAGATCATCATCAGTTGTTGGTGAAAATGTTGTCGGCCGAGCTTTAAGAATAAGAGACAGAAAATATCAGGATGTGGTAATGAGGATGTGTTCTGTAATGTTTTTCTTGGCCATAAAGAAACTTGGAGTTGTATTAGAATAGAAGTGGGCCAGATTAACTTTAAAGCTGAAACCAAGACAAGATGAAGAGTAAGCGAGTAAATTCCCTTGTTGTATTGGCTAGCCCCTTGAGTGGGTACGATGAACCAAATCCAGCGCTGTGATTGGCCATCGGAGTGAGCAAGACGCGCTGTCCTGCCCATATTGAACACCTGCCCCGCAGGCTATATATAACGCAGAAATTAGCAAATGCAGCGTTCGTAATACAGTCGAACCCTATTAAGGAGGCAGCCCTCAAGAAAATGAAGGTGACCCATAATGGTTTGCCGCTTGAATATCGCTTAACAGAGGTTGGCGTGCTTTGAATATTGATTTTTAGATCAGCTTGATGCTAGTAACAACAACAACAACAACAACAACAACAGCAGCAACTAGCTATATTTGCATGACCATAAATACATATAGTGCAGCAAGAGACCGTAAATCGCTTGCCTGCGGCTCGTGATTTACGAATTCTTCTCGTGTTCTATCAACATCCCGCGTAGTTTATCAGCCTATCAACCATAGAAACTCGTGGTCTATTGCTTAAATAATATTCAGTTCTTAGCGTAGAGTATTTACTGCAATATATAAGAAAGTGAGATTCGTCTTCAATTCGATTGGAATCACAATAGGCAGAGCTGTTAAACCTTGTGATTAAATCATATCTACCAATTTCGATCCTTAGTTGGTGATTGCCTAACCTTAATTTCAGTAGATCTTTTCTTTCACTTAATAACTTTTTTGTTAGGCCTAAATAAAAGGAGTGTTAATAATCGCTTTTAAAAGTGTTGAAAAATTCTAGCTTATTAGAGTTCTGCATGTTATGTTGCCAATTTAAAACATACTGTTTTGCATTAGTTTGATAGATCTCTTCCTCCTGATTAATATACTGGTGTGATACGCTGGCGCGCATCATTCCTTGACGACTAGCTTTGATCATTTCGTTTTTCATTTTGTCTGAGAACGACGATTAATTATTTCGCAATCTTTCAACGGCTACAGTAATTTAATTTTCAGTGATCAAGTAATATAAAGAGGGAAACTTCTCTCTATTATATTCGAGAAGTTTGAGAACATTCATTATTGACTGTTGCTGATAGGATTTAAAGGTCTTTTCGAATGAAGAGAACGAAAGTCTATATGTTAATCACTTATCCTCAGAGACTAATGGGTGTCGTCTTTGTCTCGTCGCGTGCCATCCCGTTGATTTTAACATGGCCAAAAGCGTTTTTTGTCTGGGGCTTCTGCATTTTTCTCGAACTCAGTGATTTTTGAGTTATAGTACTCACTTTTTGTAACTGGACTCCAGGCGCGATTGCCGCCAGTTCAGAAGTAAAGAATGAAGGACGTCGAAGCACTGGTCAAGAGCACTGGACTTCGTGCTGATTTTCTATGATTTATGTTTATTACAATATTCCAATGCTCAAAACCGTCAAACCAAAATACAAGCAAAATATCTAGTCTGAGCTACATAAAGGACAAAGCGGCGAACGATAATTGAATATGATAAAAACACGAGCGCAGGAAACGGCAAAACAACTAAACTACAAATTAAACCAACGAAATGAAACTGATAAAGACAAATGCTCCGAATGTCCTCTCTGTACGCCTGAGTAGTAAACACGGGATCCAAAAACTTCGTAATAAACGCAATAAACTTCGCAAACGCAGAACACAGTCCATGCACACGCAGATGACTAGTAAAAGCGCAGTCGAGGTTCTGAAATACGATTGGACGGAAACGTCACTAATATCTAACTTCGACAGTTACACGTTTTTCTTAGTCAGT
>JAHPZR010037973.1:7500-10739 GCA_019787425.1 Platygyra sinensis | reverse complement strand
GGCAGACGACGAGTGGTCCGCATATTTGCATTCGGTGTATTGATAACGCGTACGAGTGACGACGTGACGTGCGCCGCGTGTGTGTACACATGGCTGTGAGAATTTGAGTGCTCTACAAGGCATTGTATGGAATTTAAAAATAACGAAGGATAAAATCGTGCAATGACAATAAAATGTTACTTATAATGAGATGAAATTAAGTAAATGAACTCACCTTCCCCTGATTTCTGTTGTCCATTTGGCCTATTTCGTCGTTTTTGGGGGGTTTTCAGGTCGGTTTGTCGTAGCTTTCTATAAACGAAGTCAAGGCTGGACACTGCTGTTTTGGAAAGACCTGGACCACGTTCGAATCCGCTGCTCGATTTTTTCCCTCCAATGCAAAGAAGGATAGTCCATTGGTCCCCTTATCCGGTAGGCTGTGGAGAAAATCTTCAAACCTCCCGCTCGAATTCGAACGATTTTTGCTTCACTGCTGGAGCTTTCAACTTTCCGACGCATCTTGTTTCCATCCAAACAGACTACGGCACAGTTTGAAATATCACATTAGCGACCGCTCCTGCGTGACAAATGCGACTTACCGGACGGGTGTACAGGGTGTTACACATTTGCCAGAATAAGCAGTTGAGACGGGCGTTGATAATGGTAAAGGTTTTTTCCAAAATCACCAAACCAACCGAACGAGATGGCGCTTACCATTTGCAATTCGATTTCCCGTCATTGTTTTCAGCTGATGAAAGACTGAAACTGGAAAGTTTTGCAAATGGTAAGGAAATGTTCCGCCGTTCCGTTCCGAACGGAAAGAGAGGAGTTCCTCTGAAGGTACTCCACAATATCCGAATGGAATTTCCGGAAAATTCACCTTACCATTTGACTTCAAACACGAAATATCCGGATTTTCTGGCCAAATGGTAAGCACCCACAGTCTGGGGAGAGGGTTGTATTTTAACGGAAATTTTTGACCGTGCACCCATTCGGTAAATCGCATTTGTCACGCAGGAGCGGTCGCTAATGTTGATTTCAAACTGTGCGCGTAGTCTGCTGGATGGTCACACGGTGCGTCGGAAAGTTGAAAACTCCAGCAGTAAAGCAAAAAATCGTTCGAATTCAGAGCGGAATGGTTTGAAGATTTTTCCAAGCCGACCGGATAAGGAGACCAAGTGACTATCCTTCTTTGCATTAGAGGGAAAAAATCGGCAGCGGAATTCGAATTTCGGCGAGAAAACGACCTCGCGGTCCAGGTCTTTTTCAAAACAGCAAGTGTCCAGCCTTGACTTCGTCTATAGAAAGCTACGACAAACACCTGAAAAAACCCCCAAAAACAACGAAGTAGGCCAAATGGACAACAGACATCAGGCAAGGTGAGTTCATTTACTAATTTCATTCCAAAAGGTAACATTTTATTTTCATTGCACGATTTTATCCTTCGTTATTTTGAATTCCATCAAGAGCCATAATATGGCTCTGGATTCCATACAATGCCTTGTAGAGCACTCAAATTCTCAACGGCCTAATGTGTAACACAACACGGCACACAGTCACGTCTCACTCGATACGCGTACACAAATCATTAATATTTGATCGATTCCTCGAATCGTGAGTTTGGGACACCTGTGGAAATACGAGGGGTAAACCTATAGCCGGTCGCCCGATTAAATAGCAGTAGGGTGGAGGATTTGAACCAGGGAACTCCAGATTTCAAATCCAGCGCCCTAAACCAATCGGCCACGCTGCCTCCCTCCCTCTCGTTGAATCGTTCGCTCCTTTTTTCCTTCTTGGAGATACAGTGCTCCAAGAAAAGCATACATCTTATTACCCAGTACAAACTCCTCGACTCGACCGATAAGTGAAGAATTCAGTACTACCGTTTGTTGCACCTTCGAATTCGTCGTTCTTCTTCTCCATACCTTTCTTGTAGCCAGTTGTTGTGTCTATGACGCTCGCATGATTGCAGACCGAATTGGACTCCACTCAGTCCTGTTACCACTATTAGCATAAATTAGGGTTGCATGTCTCGGCCAACCTATAAGCTAGAGTATGGCCGCAATGTTGCTCAACTTCGTCGATCGCGTCGTCGTCGTCGGTGTGCGCCCACGAGCAATATCGCTAACCATGAGGAAATCAATTCAAGAGTTTCCTTTTCTTTCTATAATATAGAGCCTAAAAACGGAGAGCCTGATTGAGCTAATCCAGAATAATTGAGAATTTTGATTTGAATTTTTTTTTAACAAAGTAGTGAGGCTTTCTGTTTATTTTGTTTGCCTTTCTGAGTTTGAATAATCTCACACTACACAATCATTTTTATGCACGAAAATAATGATATAAAATAATAGCATTAAAATAATATACTTTTCACTCCTGGGTTAGTGTTAATCGGCTTCCGAACAACTCAGCACGGTCCTGATTACAGTGAGTTAAGTTGGTCTGTGCCCGTGATCCAATTAAAAACCAATTCTTGGTCAGCGTTGAATTGAGAAAAAAACAAGTGAACTCGATAAGCTGTAAAGCTGCGCCTGCAAAATAATCACGTGATACTAATCAACGGTTACCTCGCTTTGACAGGAGTAAACAAGGGCATAGTTAGGGTGTCCAGGAGGTGCCCATGATACCCTCCTCCCCTCCGCTTTTGTGAGGGATTTTTAAACAAACAACCCACAACAGGTGACCAAAAACATGGAGAGTACTCTCACCTTGACACAGTGTGACCAACGCTTTGAAAAATCCTGGCTACGCCCATGTTTAATATCAAAGACGAACGCTGCAAACCAAGACCTGTATGCCTGGTGCAACTTATTAACTGGAAAGTGGCCGCCATGTTGCGCGACGTCATCGTCGTCGCGCATACGCGCCCACGAGCAATACCTCCAGTCATTTTTGCCATGAGAAAAGCGATTCACGGGTTTCTATCAGTATGGGCTTCTCCCCTATGAGCATGGTAACCTCTACAAGTATAAATGCTGATTACAATTCACAATAATTTACATTCTCTCTTGTTATTGCTAAAGCACAATCTTACAAGATGATAATGAGGAATTATTTTGTCGTCGAAAATTACACTGATTACTCTGATTTTATTCGTGAAACGTGTCCCGCTATTTAATCAGACGTGAACCGTGGTTTACCTGGAAAATTAACTGTTACGCGGTATTCGCTATATTAGTTTACGGCGACTCTTATATTTTCCATGAAACATGAGCAGCCGTCAACCGCAGATTTCACTCACTTTTCCTACCCTCAATGAT
>JAHPZR010037973.1:0-2500 GCA_019787425.1 Platygyra sinensis | reverse complement strand
CCGTTCGGCACTTTCCGAGAAACGACTTTAAAACAGGTTAGAAATTCGAGTCTTGGCACTTTATGTTAATCATTCATCAGTCATGCAGGGAAATGACACGATTATTATATTTTACGGCTTTGGACGAACCTCGTATAATTTTCCTGCCCAGCTCTGAAAATGATTTCCAATGCTAACAGTGCGGCAGTTTAAAACAAACATTTTTTTTTCTCTTAACCCGCTAAATTTTCAATTTCTTATTCAGATGGACACGACCTGATAACCGTTGGCCATTGCTTGCTTGATCATGGGACCGAGACTAAAAATAGTTTTGACAGCGTGACGCGAAGCTTAAAATAGATTGAAAAGGATTATCATAGGGCACGGGGATATGTTCTCTCACCTGATAGTCTCTTGCAAGGATTTAAGGACACAAACGTACGTTTTTATTCTCTTTCTTACTACTAGTGTTTTTCAGGTAGTTTATCATTGTAATTTTCGTTTTATTTCAGTTTTCGAAACCGTACAAATCGTCCACACATCGCTCAAGTAAACTGGTTTCATTACATGTACGCGTCTTCTTGTTTATGTTAATTTCATCGTTTATGCGACCACAAAACCTTCAACTTAAAATCTACCTTGAGGATGCTTCTCTAATATCAAGAGGAAGACGATACCACCCCTCAACTATTCTCTCCATAAAACTAAATTAGATACTGAATTTTTATATTGAATTGGTTTATCAAATAGTCACAAAACTTAAGAAAATTAAAAGTGTTGACTGCAAGAAATTTGCGATAGAGCCAATTGGAGTGGTTGCAGGGAAGAAAAGGAATACCGAGTAGCTAATATCTAGATTTAGCCAAGCGGAGCTCCTGGGCCGGATTGTTCACAGCGCGATTAAGGTGGCTCAGAACAGTTATCTGCTCTAGACTTTTTGAGAACGAGGTGCGATGTTTTAGGCTTGGAACTGTACTGTTTTGAATGGCCGTTATTACATTACGTCTTTCCACCATTAAATATGGAGAATAGCTTGCAAATGGCTGTTAAGTTCTTTTCAAAACAGTCACCGGAGACTAAACCTCCACAATTTTACAAAGTCAGTCTCTTGAATTGGTTATTATAGTTATTGTAATCAATGTTGTGATTAGTGGATTTAGTGGAGAGGACCTAAAATGATTGGCTCATGTAACTGTCCGATTACACTGTCCGATTACAACGGAACAAGAAACATGTCTCCTGTGATTGATTTCAGCTCCTCGCGTGAGGGTTCTTAACCAGCAAGAGCTGAACAGATTAACACCCAACGAGCTCATCTTATGATAGACGTTAATTTCATTGCATATCTCTGTTTCAGTGAGAATTCACTGTTTCCTACCCTGATCAATCGGTGCCCTTTGGCCAGCAGTAATTGGTGACAAAGTTGTCGACACACCTAAACAGACACGACAGAAAATATCACCTAGTGGTCAGAAGTGGTACTTCAGTAGCGTAGTGTTAGTCTTAGTCATAAATTTTAATTAAGCCAGAATCCTGTAAAAACAAGGAAACTAGATCAAGCTTTAAAGGTACATTTGCAATGTATTTTGTGTAATTTTCCAAAGCTGATTCTTTATAATTAGAGAAATACTGATAAAATTAGAGCAAATCGGAGAATTCTTCCCGCGACAATAGCTTTTCAGACACAACATCTATTCCCAATTTTGGCAAACAATTTTGGGTGCAAACAAACAGAAGGTGCGAGCATTTTGGGTGTAAACAATTTTGGGTACAAGAACGTTTATCCACATAACGTGCCCACGCAATAAAAAGCTTTTGAATGACTATATAAGCCTTCCATGACAGCTTTTCGGGATTTTGCTAACGTAGATTATAAGTACAATATATGTTTAAACCACAAGGCATGGTTTTCTTACCTTGAGCACTTGGAGGTAGATCATCATCAGTTGTTGGTGAAAAACTTGTCGGCTGAACTTTGAAAATAAGAGACAGAAAATATCAGTATGTGGTTCTGAGATTGAGCTGTTTTTCTTCTCCTCGAAGAAAATTTGAGTGATATTTCAAGAGAAGGGGGCTAAGATAACTTTTAAGGTATTGTAGTTGAAAGCAAGACAGGATGAAAGGTAAGGAAGCTGATGCCTCTTGTTATATGGCTAGTTCTGTGAGTGGGTAACTTAAACCAAATCCGGCGCTGTGATTGGTTAGCCAAGCCCCCGGCAAGATGGACGCGCTGTGTCTCGCAATAAAAATGTTCCCGAAGTCGAAGCAGGTTGCCAAAGCCTTTCTTTCGTAATTTGCGCCGTAAAAAATGATTTTTTCGTGACAGCTTAAATATTTCCTACGGTCTTGTATCGATGAAAACGCGAGAGAAAACAATAAGCGACAACGAAAATGAAAACAACGAAACAAATTACATGACTGGCTTCCCTTTTAGTGCTTGGAAAGAAACAAGCACGGATATCAGTTTTTTTTTTCTTTTTGGTGTTTATTATCCCACAAAGAGCATCCTTCACCCGGCTGG
>JAHPZR010037971.1:10000-20853 GCA_019787425.1 Platygyra sinensis | reverse complement strand
GCTTGCGGACGCGAAAAGAAGTTTCGATTGCGTGTGTATAGAATGCCCCATCAAATCAGACTTTGGGGAATCACTGCTTGTTATATATCTAGGCCTCGCACTTTGCCATAATGTACGCTTATTTGACAAGTTTCGATTGCGTTGCATGCTAGAAATTTAAAAACTGATATATTCACGACTTAACATACCTGTAACCTTTGCAGAGTAACAAGCCGTGATACAGGCCATAAACAGAAGCAATGAGACAGCTTTGGAATCCTAGAAAAAGAATAATGTGTTCGATGAATATAGATCACAAACGGGAACATCAAAACACTCATTATCTCAATAATGTACTTTTACTTACCATTTCTGAACAAGTCCTGTAGGTGGTAGGGGTTTCCTCAAGTTGCTGTACAGACTTCTCAGAATTTCCACGCAGCTATCCTGTTAACTTGTGAAAAGGATCGCTGTGTCGTTAGCAATGAGCCGACGGTGTCTCGTTTATTTATTCATTTACTTGGCTTCCGTTGTCGCTGAAAAGGAACTGTTGAAGAATGTACCTGTTAAGTGATATGTTTTTCCTGTTGTGCTAAGGCCCGGTCCAAACGCCGCTCCACTCATGTGCCGAACCAAACTCAATAAGGTTCGACTTTAGAGCGACTTTGGAGCAACGGCTGATTCAGACGACGTACTTGCGTCGAACTTAATTCGGGAAGCTCGTGGTAAACAATTTTCGATGAGAAAATATGCGTTCTGAATTCAAGAACTCTGTCGAAATGGAAAAGCTGTGACTAATGTCTCGCTGTCCAAGCAATATTTTGGAAAGCAAATTCAGTCGCAAGGTTCCTTGTTTGTATTTAGACAAAATACGACCTGTTAAGGGGAAATCTCATAAGCTGGGCTAGTATCACGAAAAAACAGCAAAAACTGAAATTGCGCTAAAAAAAAAACTCGCCCAAACAGTCCCGATTCTCGTAAATCGAAGGCAAGAAGGGAGCTCCGAAACATGACAGAATATTTGTTGTGTTTATTTTTAGCGACGACTTCGAGCTTCATGCATGACTGGTCACGCCACTCAATTTTGAGCCAATCACGAGTGCCGTTATATGAAAAATACATTACAGTAATTTATGCGTTAGGTTCGGCACATGAAGAGAACGCCGTATGAATCAACCGCCGCTCCAACGTCGCATAGTGCGACAGACCCTGCCGAATTTAATGTTGTTTGCCGCTCCAAATCTAATCTGCCGAACCGAACTGATTCAAACGCCGCTCTTCTGCCGTACTTAACTCATCAGTTAGGTTCGGCGCATGAATGGAGCGGCGTTTGGAACGGGCCTAACTTGTTCAAACACACGGAAATACAACACTCGAAGGTCACAGAGGATGAGACTAGGTTATCAGAGTAATTATATTAATTACTCAGTTCTAAATGACATTTGGAAATTCTTCCTTGTTTATGTCATATTCACAGGTTTAAAACTGATTCATCGCGTAACATTTCGATCACGTTCTCAGTTGATGTTTCAAACAGAAGAGAATATTAACAACGTAGAGTCCGGGAGGGGAGGGGGGGGGGGGGGACTCCCTATAATGGCCTATACGGGGAGGCTCCGCCCGAGAGGGGTACCTTCTTCACGCGTCAGGTAGGGATTTCACGAGTCAGAGTATATGAAAGTGTAGGGAAATCTGTCATTTAGGTATTTTAAAGGGCCTTTCATTAAAATATTTCGAACACACATACCTTATGACTGTACTGCTTTAATTTAAATGTAAAAGGGCGCTATAATCCAATGGAAGGTATATGAAAGAGGTACCATTTGTCAGTGTAAGGTATACGAAACGGGTATTTTTCCTACCAAAAATGGTATATAAAAGGGTAAGGGGTCGGACCTTGGGGCGGAGCCTCTCCGTATTAAATTTTTCTTACTTGCCCCCCGCCCTCCCCGGGACGTAAAGGGACTACAGTAAACAAAAACATAGCAACCTTGAAGACAATCTTTATACTTACCTTACTGATGGGACAATACGCTTTTGGTTTTGAGCGAGCAAAATGTTGTAGTCTACTCCCAGTTTCTTTTGTGACTCATATAGGGTAATATCTGAAGACTGAAATCACCCATGTCAGCCATGTGGATTGGCATTGCTATCATTTAAAAGAGAAAGTACACGCAGAGAGGTAGAAAGACGTTTCCATAGCGAAACAGAAATGTCAATTTGCAGTTGTATGTAGTTGCTAGTTGCAGGTCATGAAGTTCAAAATTTCTCCTTTCTGACTGGCTTGATTATAGCTATATTTAGTACAAATCTACTAGCGTTCTATCAGGCATGCCGTTCTCTGATTGGCTACTCTACTCACGTATAGCAGTGTGCCCTTGTTAACGAAATGACGGCTGCTTCTTGGCGTTTTCGAAGTGTCTATGAAGAGGATTTAGATACAGTTTTGAACGACTAGTAGGTTTAATACTAAAACGATTAGATTATTCGCTCTCGATTTCTATGCGTGATTGTTGACGCGGAATGTACCCTCGACAACTATCACGCGATAGAAATCTTGAGCTCATATTATTACATCCCTAATACGAGGTCATGTCCCCGACACGTACTTTGCTCTATAAACGAACAAAATCATCCACTTTGCATGCTTCGAAAAGTACTCTGTTACACCTGCTTCTGCATTCTCAACAGTAAAAAAGACGGGGGTTCAACAAGTATCCAATATAACTGAGATTTATCCTTGCAGTGCACAAAACGTCTTGACTAGACATAAAATACTGAAACATCGTGCTGATAAGTAAACAAATGGACATGAAATTAGCAGGATATGGTATAATAATAGCACCGCGGCCATCATAATCCCGGCCCAACTATACCGTGGCGCTCATTAAAATGCATGCCAACAACAACTGTACTGCTTTATCGGTAAGTAAGACGAACATCAAGCCAGGCCTGCAATGCAACCTCTTCATAAAGGAGAACAGAGCGAGTAAAATGTGTTCAAGCAACTTCAAGAATTCTGGAGAAATCGACGCATTCAGCACGTTTCTATACAGCAACGTAGGGCACCTTCACTTATAAGGAAAAAGACGCATAGGTACTGCAGAAAATTGTCAAGACCTCCAGCGGCGATTGGGTGACATGCGTATACAGCTGTGTCAAGACAGACAGGATAGAACAGGTAAATTATAATATTGCATATTATTTTGCGAGTGGCTCAAGCAAGAAGGATCATCTCGTTCCATTTATACCCAGGTTCCGGATAAAAAGTTGCTACACCAAACAAAACGAAAAAGCTAATCTTCGATGTAAAGTTGAACTGATATCAAGCGGAAACTTAGTCAATGTGTAGAACATGAAGCTCAAATTCCTTCTCTTCCTTGTTCATTTGATATGTCTGTTTATTTTTCTCTCCATTAGCTTAAAACAAGAGATAAAGATAATCCATTATTTTCTCGCAAGTCACGATCTTAGTTCCCTCAGCAATCTGAGATGCGCTGACAGAGAACACGTTCAATGAATGATTTGCCAGTAATCGGATACCCATGTTATGCACATAGAACTCTGGGATCGCCAGGGGGCAAACATTGCTAGTCGCTAGAAGGAAATGTATGGCGAAAACTGTTCCACGTCCAAAACAAGGGATTTTGGAGAGAGATCAACACTTTTTCGCCGTAGTTTTATCGCAAATGGACTTGGGGAATGTTGATATGCGGAATATGTAAGTAGTTGTCTAAATAACCGTGAAATCTGTAGTAAAATCTACCGACAAACTTCTTTGCTTCCGTGAGGTTTATTGCGAAATTTACATCGTGTAATGGTCTGAGATACCACAAGATTAGGTATAAATCGAGAGGAAATAACCTAATAGAGCTTTTTTCAGTTGTGTACAGGATCCTTGTGGCGTATTTTTAAGTTAGGTGACATATATAATATTGGAATTTATGCCGGTGACCTATTGTGCCGTGTAGGGTAAAATCCTTGAGCCCCAAAAGTAAACATTGCGGGTTACGCAGGATTTTAGTCATATCGTGCACGTAATATTCACAGCCTAGTTGGAACGTGATTTGTACTCTACAGATTAGGTGTAAAATAAGTTCCTCTTATCCATCTTGTTCAAACCCCTTGACGAAGGCTGTGTGCGTGATCAGACGGAACGGGTCGGAGAAAATAAAACGAGTTGACAAGATCTGTCGCTGTGTGCTCACTAGTACTTAGTTAAAAAAAAATGCATTGCTTCTTTGTTGTGATCGATGAACATGAATCAGTGATCATAATCGGTTTAGAAGTAAACCACTTTTCTGTGACGCCGAGAAGGTGCAAATCATCACTGGCTTATATAAGCAGCGATGCACAATAGCGTTCATGATCTTGCTTGTCCTAACATGTTCCTTCTCAGAGTTCGAAGAGTAGCGGCCGAAAAACCTTCGCATTTTTTTCAATCCAAGCAGAACCTAACCTACGGATTTCTTCATGTTTCTCATCGCTCATTTCATCCCTCCAAAGAGCAATAGCGCGGTAAAAACGGTTTCCGTCTCCTCTGACAACGACTTCGCCCTTTGAGGAGGTACATTTCCAGAAGCCATAATTTGTTTATAAAAGAAGTAACTAATAAGAAAACAGGCCGTACACACGTAAACTGAAAATGAAAAGGCTTTAATGGGTTATTTCCTCTTGATTTATACCTAATCTTGTGATATTTTAGACCATTTATTCACGATGTAAATTTCGAAATAAACATTACGCAAGCAAAGAAATTTTTCGGTAGATTTTATCACATATTTCACGGTTATTCAAACAACTTCTCACATATTCCGCATATCAACATTCCCCAAGTCCATTTGCGATCAAACTACGGCGAAAAAGTGTCTTTCCAAAATCCCTTTTTTTCTTTGACGTGGAACAGCTTTTCGCCATACATTTCCTTCTAGCCACAAGCAATGTTTGCCCCCTGGCGATCCCAGAGTTCTTTGCGCATAGCATTGTATCCGATTACTGGCAAATCATCCATTGTTGTTGTTGTTGTTGAATTTGCTTCTCTGCAAACAATCTTTACTAGACAGAATGGATGAAGAATAAAGTGACTTAATGTGTGCACCTTATTCAATACTGAAAGCCTTACAACGTATGCATAACCTGGAAAAACCGTGCAAGCCAGTTGCATTAAAATGTACAACTTTTACCAGATGGACATGGGGTGGGGGGGCTAAATACCGCATCACCTCAATACCGAGTGGAAACGCGATGTCATACCGAAACCACTACTCTAGGGGGTGGCGAATGATAATGCGAGACCTTGCGAGAAGGGGAGACGAGCGTTTTTCTCTGTGAGCGGGAGACATTGCGACCTCTTAGAATGCGAGACCGAGACTATGAAGTATTTTGAGTGCGAGCGCGATACGTTCAGACTCTTTAAAATTCCAGCCCCAAATCAGTTAGTTGAGAGTAATTAGAATGAGCTTGTACAACATTTTAGGCAGCTTCTTTGAACTGGCTGGAACTGGAATTTCGATTCATAGCACACAATATTATGATATAGAACAAAATAAACAAATTTCTGGGCCCAAAACGGACGTTGCAGTAGATTTTGTAGATTTTTGTGGAATTCTGACAATTTAGGAGAAGTTAGGATTAACTTTTTCTCGGAAAATTGAAAATTACTTCATTGAATGTCAATATCAAGGGAGGAAAAGACGCCATTTACAAAAGCAGATAAACGAATCGGGACTTCGAGATCCTGAGTCTTGCGAAAAATTGAGACTACGGGAAGCTTCGTGTAAAAATCGAGACTGCGAGACGCACATAACCGCTGAAAAAACGAGCGGACTAAGAGACCCGTAAAATTCGATGAAAATTTTGCGAGACCCAGAGTTTTTGAAGGACCATTCGCCACCCCTTACGCTGCATGTTAAGGTTCAGAGCAAATAGAACGAAAATAAAAATTAGGATTTTTTTTTAATGGACGTTAGATCAGGAAATTTTCGATTTAGACGAATTAAGTATACGTAACATCCAGTGATAAAAAAAAAATAAAATAACATAACATACCCTTTTACGATTGCGACACAAGGAATTGCAGTTTACCGTTACCATGAGAGCTAAGTTTCATCGGGAATGTCCAATCGGAAACTGGAAAAGACTCGAAAAACGTTGGAAGACTTGGAAGATAATTTTTAAAACCGTCCAAAATGCTAAACAAAACTTATCCCGCAGGTTCGTAGAATACCGCGATACGGCATTTGGAGATTATAATTATCGAAATACCGCAAACACAAATTGTCCAATACCGCAATACCACAAACCCCAATGTCTCCCTCCACTGTTACTCTACGTAATTTTGTTGCTGCACAAGAAGGTTTTACTCAAACGTATGTTGCGTGGCTTTCGAAAAATCAAAAAAAATAAGTCGTTTGGATAACTTGTCATAGGTACTGCAGAAAATTGTCAAGAACTCCGGCGGCGATAGGATGACATACGGAAACAGCTGTGACAAGACAGACAGGATAGAAGAGGTGAAACATATATTAATTTGTGAGTGGCTCAAACAAGCGGAGATCATGTCGTTTGGTATATAGCTTGTAGTATATAGCCAGGTTCCCGATTAAAGAATGCGTCACCAAGGAAAACGAAAAAGCTAATCCTCGATGTAAAGTTGAACTGATATCAAGCGGAAACTTAGCCAATGTGTAAAACACGAAGCTCAAATTCCTTTTCGCCCCTGTTCATTTGATATGTCTGTTGTTTTTTATTTCCTCCATTAGCTTAAAACAAGAAAAAAAGATAATCCATCATTTTCTTGGAAGCTGGCACGATCTTAGCTTCCTCATCAATCTGGAATACGCTGACAGAGGGCACGATCTCAATGAAAACAATTCGCTTCCCTGCAAACAATCTTTAGTAGGCAGAATGGACGAAGAAAAAAGTGACCCAACATGTGCACCTTACTCTGAATAAAGGTAGGTGCACATTTGGCGGCATAACCTCAAAAGACCGTGCAAGTCAGTTATACTAATGTACAACTTTCATCACTGTTAAGGGGACATTAGGGTGTTTTGCACACCGCAAAACCGCAAAAAAAAAAAAAACAAACAAACAAAAAAAAAACAAAAACAAAAACAAAAACATACCGACTGGAAACGAGATGTCATTCCGAAACCACCACTCTGTATATTTTAACTTTACAGCAACTGAACGGGAAAAAAAAAAACAAAAATAGGAATATATTTTTAGGTCAGGTAATTTTTAATTTAGTCGAAATAAGCAAACATCCATCGAGGTGGTTAACTACTAATTAACAAAAAATAACATACCCTTTTACGACTGTTTACCGTTACAATGAGAGCAAACTGGAGCAAACTGGAAAATGCTCGGGAAAAGTTGGAAGGCTTGGAAGATAATTTTCAATGCCGTCCAAAATGCTAAAAAAGCTCATCCCGCAGGTTCGGAGAATACCGCGAAACCGCATTTGGAGATTATAATTACCGAAATACCGTAAGACAAATTGTTTAATACCGCAACACCGCACGTCCCAGTGTCCTCCTCCACTGTGACACTGCGTTATTTTTTTTGCTACACAAGAAGGCTTTACTCAAACATGTTTTGCGTGGTTTTCCAAAATAAATAAATGAAAAAAAAAAAAAAAAAGTCGTTTAGATAATTTTTCATCTCCTTTGAAGGACCAAAAGTGGAGGTTTTATTTGTATGACAAAACGGGTTTTCAAATCGTACGTGACAGTGGAAAGTGCCTATTATTCTCACGGATTGTTTGGTGGTAATTGATATGCCTGCTTCAATTACAAGCCTGCAAGATAAACAGCAGAGGGCATTTCCCTTTCTCTGTTTCATCTTCCTTATCTTTTATCTCACGCTCGTTTTAGGACAAGTTCACTTACACTTCCTTCAGCAATACAAGAAAAGAGACTGAAGGAAATAAGACAGATATCCAATAGATCTCATCTGTCAATCATTATTTTTGGGCGGTACCGAATGTTTACTCGGAGAACCTTTAAAATGGAACTTCACTCAGGACATCTCTTAGCTTCGCGAGCGCTGAATATTGAAGCAGTGCCGTTGTATGTTCGTCTGCTCACTACCTGCTCAGTCACCCCACGACCGCGACTGATAGAGTCTGGTTATGAAGGTAAATTGTCTTAATTAACGTTTCTGCTAGTGGATAATGTTCCATCTTAATTACTTTTCTTGTTTTGCTTTCTAGATCTCCTCAATTGCAGTTCTCGGCCTGGCGTATTTATGCCTTCTGCCCTTCACACAGGGACAGGTTAGTTTGACGTTCATTTTGTGTATTTATACATAGCATGCTCTGCGCTCTTCTTAAATATGTCCTTTTTTTATTGGCGGATGGATTATTCAACAACCCCTCAAGCTAATTACAAGGAACATAGGCCTAAGGTGTGGGCGCTTTCCTTTTTACTGAGAACTCCGTTTTGCATTTCCGGGACGCTAGTGACGAATAGAACGGCATTTCCCGGAGTTTCAGGAAAATAGTACAACCTCGTGAGGTATAATAACATTTTCTATATTTAATTAGTGGAAATTTCCGGTCCACTTGATTTTCCTCCCGGAATGGCTGGAATTTTACGGTGGAATGGCTTGCATGTTGAAAAATCGATTATTTCCAACAATTCCGTAGACCCTCCCAAACATTTTTGCACCATTTGTGCCAGGTTCGAACGCTTCGGGAAATTTGGATAGAATAGTAATCGCCAATGGCAAATCTGATATCATTCTCTGAATCGTGCCGCAGAGCACTAGATAATTTTGCTTCTTTTGGTATGTCACTGATACCACAGATCGTGTGGAAGATATAAGCTAGTACATGAAATTTCCTTTTCTACAAGCACTGTTGTGTTTACATTGATAAATAACGTGATGGTGGTCCTGAAGTTATTTTTCATAAGCTAGGACCACGTTTCAAGCTTATTTTCACTAGGTTAAGAATATTTGATCGCAGTGTTATTCTCATGGCTGGAATGGCTTCTATAGATTGAAGTGATTTGACTGTTTTATTCAGTGAACACATTTCAGGGCAAGACTTAATTGGAATGATACTCCAACAACTTATGTACTATGTAGTAAAATCGCAACCTCTGGTCCTCTTGATTTAACTGGACAGTTCTTGTTTGTAACGATGATAAGATTTGTGATGTTATGTCAATGATAACCGATACTGAATTCTAATCATTTCATAGATTTCGGTGTTCTGCTAACAGAGTAAAAGTACGATTAAATAGACATAACCTATTAAGGGATATAAAAGTATTATAATTATCGAAATAACCACATAATTACAATCTGACATCAAACTTCATAATTGGCAGACTGGAAGATCTCTGGACTCAGACAATCTAATAAATGCCATCACACATGCATGCATTTGTTGCCGTTTTCTAAGAGGTTTACTTCAAAGATTTTCCAGCTTTTCCGTAGAAAAGCAATATTCTAGGGCGAGCTAAGAAATGATGAAAGATGAATTTCTGTGTAAAATCTTAAATATGCATGTCTTTCGATTATTACTCTTCTCTCTTAAGGCTTCACCTGAATGACTTGATACCTTTCGAGAGGACGACAGAACAAACAACAGAAACAATGCCCCTGGCCCTAAAAAATAACAGCTACTAACAAACAAAATAATTACTAGCTCACAAGAGCTGCTACAACTCTATTTCTCTAGGTCGCTCGCTATCAAATGGCACTTGAAGAGAACGGAACACAATTTACAGAGAGAATCGAAATCGATGAAGAGCAAGACGTTGAAGTTTTTCGAGTTCCTACTTACAACAACGTTGAGGGTGCTGATTTCTACCATGACTTTAAAAAGGTGCGTTTTAAGGTGTTATTCAGAGCTCTATATTGCATTGTCCAGTAAAGTTTACACAAAAACGTAGCGACAGTTAACACGCTTAGTAGAGCCATTGAACTTTTACCACCTTGATTCAAACTCTTGCTTTATACAGGGATCTTGCATAGTTCCAAAAGCTTGTTAAAAAAATAAATATATCTCCTTTCAAAAACCTCCAGCACTGACCTTTATACATTTTGCATCTACAGCGTCTCACTGTAACCAGGATTCTGTCCCGAAAGGTCTGCTACATCTCAGAACTGGAGCCATCTATTTCTCCACCATCGAAACTGACAGCGGATCTCGATCGGGTAAATACTGTAGCTTTGCCCAAAGTTATTGAAGGGAAATCGTTATAAAACCTGCCATTTCATTGTTACATGTTTTTGTTGGCTATATTTGTGGGTCGATCTCGCACAAAACCTGACAAACTACAAAATGCTGTTATGTGGGCTCGTGCAACTAAGAGGCGAATCATTACGCAACTCATGCATAGTCAATACTATACTAAGCATAAAACAAAAGATGTGCAGGGTCAAGGACCTTCAGTCCAACAGACATCTCAGCCTGTTTGTTTGCTTCTTTGATGTTTACCGCCCATTTTAACGTTACCTTTACTAACTGTGCCTTGCCATTAAAGAGGGAAGTCAAAGAAAAATACTCCTAGTTCAATGAATGTCATAAATGTGTCTCACGCAGCATTATTTTTTAATTGTTTCCTTCAAAAAGAAAAACAAAAGTCAAAGTGAGGAAAATTGCCACAAAGGTTATCGCGCTACTTTTTAGTGGGTTCTTAAAAGCTCTGTTTACTTTGAGTTCAAATCGGATAAATGACTTTCTACTAGTCAAGACCAGCCTGCCTGACCGTGCATTTTCATCGGAAGTTCGTGCAATACTGAAGCCATGCATTTGTCGCTTCAACAACAACAACAACAACAAAAAAAAAAAAAAACACAACAACAAATTAACCAAAAAAATTAATTGATTAACAACAAAAAAGAACAAACAAACAAAC
>JAHPZR010037971.1:0-5000 GCA_019787425.1 Platygyra sinensis | reverse complement strand
GAGATCTTCCAGTCTGCCAATTATGAAGTTTGATGTCAGATTGTAATTATGTGGTTATTTCGATAATTATAATACTTTTATATCCCTTAATAGGTTATGTCTATTTAATCGTACTTTTACTCTGTTAGCAGAACACCGAAATCTATGAAATGATTAGAATTCAGTATCGGTTATCATTGACATAACATCACAAATCTTATCATCGTTACAAACAAGAACTGTCCAGTTAAATCAAGAGGACCAGAGGTTGCGATTTTACTACATAGTACATAAGTTGTTGGAGTATCATTCCAATTAAGTCTTGCCCTGAAATGTGTTCACTGAATAAAACAGTCAAATCACTTCAATCTATAGAAGCCATTCCAGCCATGAGAATAACACTGCGATCAAATATTCTTAACCTAGTGAAAATAAGCTTGAAACGTGGTCCTAGCTTATGAAAAATAACTTCAGGACCACCATCACGTTATTTATCAATGTAAACACAACAGTGCTTGTAGAAAAGGAAATTTCATGTACTAGCTTATATCTTCCACACGATCTGTGGTATCAGTGACATACCAAAAGAAGCAAAATTATCTAGTGCTCTGCGGCACGATTCAGAGAATGATATCAGATTTGCCATTGGCGATTACTATTCTATCCAAATTTCCCGAAGCGTTCGAACCTGGCACAAATGGTGCAAAAATGTTTGGGAGGGTCTACGGAATTGTTGGAAATAATCGATTTTTCAACATGCAAGCCATTCCACCGTAAAATTCCAGCCATTCCGGGAGGAAAATCAAGTGGACCGGAAATTTCCACTAATTAAATATAGAAAATGTTATTATACCTCACGAGGTTGTACTATTTTCCTGAAACTCCGGGAAATGCCGTTCTATTCGTCACTAGCGTCCCGGAAATGCAAAACGGAGTTCTCAGTAAAAAGGAAAGCGCCCACACCTTAGGCCTATGTTCCTTGTAATTAGCTTGAGGGGTTGTTGAATAATCCATCCGCCAATAAAAAAAGGACATATTTAAGAAGAGCGCAGAGCATGCTATGTATAAATACACAAAATGAACGTCAAACTAACCTGTCCCTGTGTGAAGGGCAGAAGGCATAAATACGCCAGGCCGAGAACTGCAATTGAGGAGATCTAGAAAGCAAAACAAGAAAAGTAATTAAGATGGAACATTATCCACTAGCAGAAACGTTAATTAAGACAATTTACCTTCATAACCAGACTCTATCAGTCGCGGTCGTGGGGTGACTGAGCAGGTAGTGAGCAGACGAACATACAACGGCACTGCTTCAATATTCAGCGCTCGCGAAGCTAAGAGATGTCCTGAGTGAAGTTCCATTTTAAAGGTTCTCCGAGTAAACATTCGGTACCGCCCAAAAATAATGATTGACAGATGAGATCTATTGGATATCTGTCTTATTTCCTTCAGTCTCTTTTCTTGTATTGCTGAAGGAAGTGTAAGTGAACTTGTCCTAAAACGAGCGTGAGATAAAAGATAAGGAAGATGAAACAGAGAAAGGGAAATGCCCTCTGCTGTTTATCTTGCAGGCTTGTAATTGAAGCAGGCATATCAATTACCACCAAACAATCCGTGAGAATAATAGGCACTTTCCACTGTCACGTACGATTTGAAAACCCGTTTTGTCATACAAATAAAACCTCCACTTTTGGTCCTTCAAAGGAGATGAAAAATTATCTAAACGACTTTTTTTTTTTTTTTTTCATTTATTTATTTTGGAAAACCACGCAAAACATGTTTGAGTAAAGCCTTCTTGTGTAGCAAAAAAAATAACGCAGTGTCACAGTGGAGGAGGACACTGGGACGTGCGGTGTTGCGGTATTAAACAATTTGTCTTACGGTATTTCGGTAATTATAATCTCCAAATGCGGTTTCGCGGTATTCTCCGAACCTGCGGGATGAGCTTTTTTAGCATTTTGGACGGCATTGAAAATTATCTTCCAAGCCTTCCAACTTTTCCCGAGCATTTTCCAGTTTGCTCCAGTTTGCTCTCATTGTAACGGTAAACAGTCGTAAAAGGGTATGTTATTTTTTGTTAATTAGTAGTTAACCACCTCGATGGATGTTTGCTTATTTCGACTAAATTAAAAATTACCTGACCTAAAAATATATTCCTATTTTTGTTTTTTTTTTTCCCGTTCAGTTGCTGTAAAGTTAAAATATACAGAGTGGTGGTTTCGGAATGACATCTCGTTTCCAGTCGGTATGTTTTTGTTTTTGTTTTTGTTTTTTTTTTGTTTGTTTGTTTTTTTTTTTTTGCGGTTTTGCGGTGTGCAAAACACCCTAATGTCCCCTTAACAGTGATGAAAGTTGTACATTAGTATAACTGACTTGCACGGTCTTTTGAGGTTATGCCGCCAAATGTGCACCTACCTTTATTCAGAGTAAGGTGCACATGTTGGGTCACTTTTTTCTTCGTCCATTCTGCCTACTAAAGATTGTTTGCAGGGAAGCGAATTGTTTTCATTGAGATCGTGCCCTCTGTCAGCGTATTCCAGATTGATGAGGAAGCTAAGATCGTGCCAGCTTCCAAGAAAATGATGGATTATCTTTTTTTCTTGTTTTAAGCTAATGGAGGAAATAAAAAACAACAGACATATCAAATGAACAGGGGCGAAAAGGAATTTGAGCTTCGTGTTTTACACATTGGCTAAGTTTCCGCTTGATATCAGTTCAACTTTACATCGAGGATTAGCTTTTTCGTTTTCCTTGGTGACGCATTCTTTAATCGGGAACCTGGCTATATACTACAAGCTATATACCAAACGACATGATCTCCGCTTGTTTGAGCCACTCACAAATTAATATATGTTTCACCTCTTCTATCCTGTCTGTCTTGTCACAGCTGTTTCCGTATGTCATCCTATCGCCGCCGGAGTTCTTGACAATTTTCTGCAGTACCTATGACAAGTTATCCAAACGACTTATTTTTTTTGATTTTTCGAAAGCCACGCAACATACGTTTGAGTAAAACCTTCTTGTGCAGCAACAAAATTACGTAGAGTAACAGTGGAGGGAGACATTGGGGTTTGTGGTATTGCGGTATTGGACAATTTGTGTTTGCGGTATTTCGATAATTATAATCTCCAAATGCCGTATCGCGGTATTCTACGAACCTGCGGGATAAGTTTTGTTTAGCATTTTGGACGGTTTTAAAAATTATCTTCCAAGTCTTCCAACGTTTTTCGAGTCTTTTCCAGTTTCCGATTGGACATTCCCGATGAAACTTAGCTCTCATGGTAACGGTAAACTGCAATTCCTTGTGTCGCAATCGTAAAAGGGTATGTTATGTTATTTTATTTTTTTTTTATCACTGGATGTTACGTATACTTAATTCGTCTAAATCGAAAATTTCCTGATCTAACGTCCATTAAAAAAAAATCCTAATTTTTATTTTCGTTCTATTTGCTCTGAACCTTAACATGCAGCGTAAGGGGTGGCGAATGGTCCTTCAAAAACTCTGGGTCTCGCAAAATTTTCATCGAATTTTACGGGTCTCTTAGTCCGCTCGTTTTTTCAGCGGTTATGTGCGTCTCGCAGTCTCGATTTTTACACGAAGCTTCCCGTAGTCTCAATTTTTCGCAAGACTCAGGATCTCGAAGTCCCGATTCGTTTATCTGCTTTTGTAAATGGCGTCTTTTCCTCCCTTGATATTGACATTCAATGAAGTAATTTTCAATTTTCCGAGAAAAAGTTAATCCTAACTTCTCCTAAATTGTCAGAATTCCACAAAAATCTACAAAATCTACTGCAACGTCCGTTTTGGGCCCAGAAATTTGTTTATTTTGTTCTATATCATAATATTGTGTGCTATGAATCGAAATTCCAGTTCCAGCCAGTTCAAAGAAGCTGCCTAAAATGTTGTACAAGCTCATTCTAATTACTCTCAACTAACTGATTTGGGGCTGGAATTTTAAAGAGTCTGAACGTATCGCGCTCGCACTCAAAATACTTCATAGTCTCGGTCTCGCATTCTAAGAGGTCGCAATGTCTCCCGCTCACAGAGAAAAACGCTCGTCTCCCCTTCTCGCAAGGTCTCGCATTATCATTCGCCACCCCCTAGAGTAGTGGTTTCGGTATGACATCGCGTTTCCACTCGGTATTGAGGTGATGCGGTATTTAGCCCCCCCACCCCATGTCCATCTGGTAAAAGTTGTACATTTTAATGCAACTGGCTTGCACGGTTTTTCCAGGTTATGCATACGTTGTAAGGCTTTCAGTATTGAATAAGGTGCACACATTAAGTCACTTTATTCTTCATCCATTCTGTCTAGTAAAGATTGTTTGCAGAGAAGCAAATTCAACAACAACAACAACAATGGATGATTTGCCAGTAATCGGATACAATGCTATGCGCAAAGAACTCTGGGATCGCCAGGGGGCAAACATTGCTTGTGGCTAGAAGGAAATGTATGGCGAAAAGCTGTTCCACGTCAAAGAAAAAAAGGGATTTTGGAAAGACACTTTTTCGCCGTAGTTTGATCGCAAATGGACTTGGGGAATGTTGATATGCGGAATATGTGAGAAGTTGTTTGAATAACCGTGAAATATGTGATAAAATCTACCGAAAAATTTCTTTGCTTGCGTAATGTTTATTTCGAAATTTACATCGTGAATAAATGGTCTAAAATATCACAAGATTAGGTATAAATCAAGAGGAAATAACCCATTAAAGCCTTTTCATTTTCAGTTTACGTGTGTACGGCCTGTTTTCTTATTAGTTACTTCTTTTATAAACAAATTATGGCTTCTGGAAATGTACCTCCTCAAAGGGCGAAGTCGTTGTCAGAGGAGACGGAAACCGTTTTTACCGCGCTATTGCTCTTTGGAGGGATGAAATGAGCGATGAGAAACATGAAGAAATCCGTAGGTTAGGTTCTGCTTGGATTGAAAAAAATGCGAAGGTTTTTCGGCCGCTACTCTTCGAACTCTGAGAAGGAACATGTTAGGACAAGCAAGATCATGAACGCTATTGTGCA
>JAHPZR010037969.1:35000-43209 GCA_019787425.1 Platygyra sinensis | reverse complement strand
GGACTTTGGTGTATAACAATAAAAGCGACTTAAAATTATTATACACTGAGTGACTCATTTTGAATTGACCTTGCTCCCATGAGTTCTCAGTAAGCTCAGTGGATTGATGCCCACCTGATGTCCAGGAGGTCATGATTCAATTCCCTTGGGGATAATTTTTTTTTGGTCCCACTAACTTATTGTGTCATGTTTATCATTTTCACTTTCACTGATAATTTTAATGCTACAACTGAGAAGCATTTCCACCGGAAAGTATTGAAAAGTAAACCATCACTATTTACCAAGAATATATAATATATTTTTTAATCAGTGAATGAGTCCCACCTCAAAGACTGATTAAATTAATTTGAATCTCTTTACAGTGTGTTCTCGGAATCAGCAGCGATATTTGTCTTTCCATTTTAAATCTAACAACTGTACTACTGGCACGTGTGACTTTATAATAGGTTACATTTATGAATAAATTTTATTAACACCACTTTTTAACATAGGTGAGTTTACTGGAAACTCTCCAAAATCAAGGCCATGCCCTGTCGTGACCAAGAGATTGGCCCAGGTCCAATATGGCAAGGTCAGGTTTGAAATTTTTTCTTTAAGACCCGATATTCAAGGTTATTAAATTAAATTACGTTTGTTGTGGCTTTTTTTTTCCTTGTCCTTTGCAGGCTCGCCGTAATCAACCAATGCTTTCAGGAGAATATGCTCTACAAACTAGCCCCGCGGGTACGATGTCAGATCCACTAGAAACACAAGCATAGTAATAAATGTTTTTAGTATTAAAACAAAATACTTTTCATTTTGTAATGAATGTTGTTTTGTTTTTTAGATACTCACTGTAGACATTGGAAAAGCCTAGCCTGACAAGTGCCTGGTTTAAGGGTGCACGGTGTTGGGTTTCTGGTCGTTATCGGGAAAGGCGGGGGTCCCCTGAAAGTTTCTTTAGTGAGCTCTGACGGAACCTTTCCCCTCCCACTACATGCTTATCCTTGAATTGAAATGTGTGGAATCAAAAGAATTACGGGGTTAACATGCAAGACTGTATCACATGGTGGGTCAGGTACATAGGTATTGAAATGCACTGATTGTAGGGGCTCAATTCCTGTTGCACATAAAAAATGATATCTCTTTTTTACACATCTGGAATTTTTGTGAATATAGCAGTTTGGAGAATCTCTGTATATGGGATAACTTAACAAAATCATGTACTCCCTTAACGAAACTGGGTGCTTATCACTGCATTTGCATTCCACCTTGTTTAAATGTAAATTGGGCAGAGGAATTTTTGTTGGTCAGTCATTACATAATTATTGTTACTGTTTATTTGTTGATCTCCAAAAGTACAACATTTGTTTGGATTCATTTTACTTGGAGTGGGGTCACAGTCAGGTTGACCTTTAAAAGGGGTCCAGGAGGTATTTATCATTGGTACAATACCTTTGATTTAATAGTCATCTTGTCATGTTTTTACACAACAACAACACAGCTTTATTCAATGCACGTTATTTAAGGTTAAATTATGTCATTGCATGTTTTCGTGAATGGTGGATTTCATTGTTATTTTTATTTTCACATTGACCCTTAATTGATTCGGCATTTCCATCGCAGGACCTATGTGTATGACCTGGGTGATGCATCCAAGTGGAGTTTCATGTTTTCCACCACGTATAAACCCTTGCTGATGCTCCCATCGTGTTGATGAAACGATCCTCTTGATATGATGAATGAAGAGGTGTATATCAACAGTAATGCCTGATCACTTGCGCATGCAATAAAACTTTGTATACCATGCCATAGAAATACGCAATTAAGAAACTGAGAAACTTTAAGGGACTCGGGGACATTCTGTGGTAAACCACTTAAAGCATGACATGAACCACTAGGTTCATACAGATATATAGACTCCAAAACACAATTAGGAATAAGGTGAGTTACTTACTGAGGCATCTGTATGTACATGCAAATCTCAAGTAAGGAATTATTCAGATTATGTTTTTAAGCTAGAAAGATAAGTAGGAAGAATACTGTTTTAAGTATTTAACATTAACCCATTGACTCCTGTGCCCTGCAGTAACCACCGTAACGAGCCTAGATGGCATTTTTTTTCTTACTGCTTGGCGTCATCACCCTTTGAACAAAATTGGCATCACCTATACTCATCTTCTGCAGGCAGGAAAAGATCTTCGTGATCCCCAGATCCGAGTAATTGTCCTAATGAGCCTGAATATGCACAAAATGGTCAAAAGTTGAGTGAAAAACTCAGAGCCAAAATTTCCTGCCCATTAAATGTGGGTTACTGCTCCATCCATGGTAAAAATTGCCGTCTTGATTATGCTCTCTAGAAGTTTTTAACTGCAAGCAAGTCCAGTAGAAGGTGCGATCACTGAAACAGCAAAAGGAATGAAAAGACCAAAAAAAAATTAAAAAATCAAAAAGCCTTAAGGACGTTTTATTTTCGGCGCATGCCCAGCCAAAGGTCATAAACGCAATGGTAGTAGGAAAGAAAGGTAGCGCTCTGTCATGTTTGCAATTGCTTTTGACTAGATTAGAGCTACGTTTGGTTTATTATATCCATCTTGAAAATCTCCAAACGTCCAAAAATGCGTTTTTGGCAAAAAGCTCCAGGAGTCATGGGTTAAAATTTGCGTTGAATCAGTTTTCTCCTTTTTCTACCCTTTAGCATGTGTTTTATTCTGTTTTAAAAAGTCATCTGTAGTACTGTAAATATTGTTTGTCTTTGCTCTCTCAGAATGATGATGAGGGATCTGATTTTTGACTTGCCTCCTTCTGGTTGCACCTGATAAAAAGATTTCAACTCAAGGTAGCATTCAGTAATTCACACAGTTTAGTACATATTGTATTTTTTTGACGCAAAGCAAATAATAATTTGTTGGAGACTGCATTTTATTTCAATCTCATTAAAATGAACTCAGAGATATATTACGTATAACAAGAGATCTCAGAAGATTTAGTGTAGGTAAATGAAAAAAAACAATGTTAATTATTTTTTCTTGATTAAAGAATTCCAAACAGGTGTCGCTTTTGGACAGAAAACTAAGCTGTAGCAAAAGATCAAGATAGAGAAATTTGCAGAGTATCTTGCTGAACGATGGTCTTGTGTCCAGCTTGGCAATTTACATATGACTATGAGTGTGAGTACGGAGTATCTAAGGAATGACTAGAACTATTCAGCACAATAGCAGCCTGATTGTACGAATTAAACATCAGACTTCGGTTACAAATTATATGTAGTACCTCATAATCATTTACTTACTTTGTCTCCAGAGTTTTTTAATGTATATTCTCCTCACCTGCGTTTATGTTTGTCTAAATTTCTTCTTACAATGTAATACATTTTCTTACATTACCAGCTAATTTAAAAATGCACCTCTAGGTTTGGATGTGGGATGCACAATATGTATATACCGACATACCTTATATCCCCTATCTAGCCCCTCTATTAAGCACTAATCCACTCTTGAGAGGGGGGGGGTACTTATTTAATTTCCTGCGATTTCAATACATTACTGTATCAAAAAAAAGTAGGTAAGAAACAGACTCGGGTCTTTGCACTTGCTTACTTTTACTTGCCTTTTGTTCGGACCAAGCGCAATGAAAAATATGGAATTTGAGTGATATATTCATATCATCGTGTTTATTTTTAAATTTTATTCACTTGTGTGGAACCTTGATAAGGTTTTATTCTGGATCAGTCTCATGACTGTTATAGTCTGATACATTACAAGTACAGTGTATTCTTTGTTAACTTGATGTTGATGAATAAGTGGAAGGGAGATGACTTATTTGAGAGGGGGGTAACAAGAGGATTTGCGTATTAAAAAGAGACATGTAAGTACAGAGGACATAAGGAAGGTGATGAATGCGCAGGTGAAAGCTTCTTCTCTTACCTTGATCTCTTCACATTTTTGTACATCACAATATCATTTTTATAACATACCTTTCATTACTAGTTATTTTTCATATAAATGTGATTGTTATTGATGTACCACAAAGCTTAAAAAAGTAAGTGTGTAGTTCATTAAACTAGTACTGAAAAAAGGCTGACTCATTGAAACTGAAATTATCATAGACTCTAACTACGTAGATGTTTGAAAGTAATGTAAAAATGGTTTGATTTTAGTAAAAGATCTTGTTGAGAAGAGAGAAGTGTATAAACACAGGATTGACAAGCTGGAGACTAAAGTACATAACATGACCACTGGACTCATTACAGAATTCTTTGCACCTGGCAGGCTGGACTGTCTTAAAGGTTGGAATTGTAGAGCTGTAATTTCATTATAGACCAGTCGGGCCATCACTTGACATCCTCCATACACTCTCACACTGGACAGCTCTTGAATTTAGTCTCATTTTCAGAGAGTTATCTTCAGTGTGGCGAATAAGAGTTCATAGACTTCAAGCCTTATTTACCTGTCACTCCTACATTCCCCGGGTGTGTACATTTTGCATGGTTAGTAGCATGCTCTTATTAACCTCGCGTTCAATCAATCCCAATTAAATCGAAAACGTATTAAAATTCCCTGATGTTGCAAATAAGCAAGAATTAATTCGTGTTCGAAAATTGAACCCGCACGGTGGCTGCCTGTAGTGTACCCCAGAAGACTTCCATATTCCTTGGTTCATAATTTAATATTGCATCAGTCTGTCAGCCCGATGCATCCAAATAAATCATCCAATCAGCTTACCGTACCTAAAGTCACAATTAGGCAATCGTAAGTTTTGTCTACTGTCTTGATATCGTGCGATATCAGCTGTAGTCACTGATCTGATGGCTATGATGGCACCTTGACAACCTAAGCGGAAGTCATCTTCAGAGTCAAGTGAATAATGTTTGTCAGCCGATGATGTTCCATAGAAAGTGATTAGTCAGTTTAGCCATGATGGAATTGGCTGACAGACTCGTGTTAAGATTATTTGGTTTTATCAACTGGGTTGATAATGGTGAATTGGCCACCGTACAGATATTCAATAGCTGGCGTTTCAAGCGTTAGCCCTTTGTCGGAGCGAATTGGCTCTGCAAGATGAAGACTCGGGTAAAGTGTCTCAAGTTTGTCATCAGTCATTGGTCGGTTTTAAATCGTCTATTGTTAGTCAAATTGGTCAGTTTTTGGTCCAGATAGACAGTACAGATACCTGACGACTACAAACTTGTGTCTTTTGATGTGAAATCACTGTTCACCAGTATTCCATTTCAATTGAACTTAGTGAGACTGCTATACAACAGTTTTTTCAGAACTATTCTCATCCAAACGATCACAAAATACGAACTACTGATACTCCTGGGTTCAAACCATATACTACATTAGATAATGGCTCATGATCCATGATCACTAAGCCGAGGGATCTCTTGAATCACATTATCCAATGAACCAGTTTCGCATGTTACATTGTAGGGCAGTAGACAGGGTTTAGGATTGGCTAATTGTGATTTGGATAAGGAAAATTGTGCAACCAAACATTTATTTTTTTGTTGTTGGTAGGTACGCATTAAACAACTGGGAAAATAACTTTTAGTAGCAAATGACATCAAATTACTCTAAAATCTCAGTAGTAACAGAATAAAAGTTAATCGTTTCTTTTCATCAGCGTCCAAACACTTACCCACGTGTTGTTTCATATATATAGATATTGTTTTCCCTTGTTTTAGAACACACCTACAAGGCAAGTTCTCCTGCTCCAGAATCAGATAGAACAATGTTATTTTACTCCAGGTACGTTACTTCTTTCATAAGCAAACTGTACCTTTCCAAGGTTTTTTGAAAAGAACTGCTTCTGCTACTTCAATTGGTAGAAGCTGGATATAAATGAAGGACCTTTCTTCAGCTGCAGCCAGCCTTCCTTAGCATTGCCTCTAATAAAGGCTGACTTCATGCCAAATTTATCCTGGCAAGTTATTTAGTTGCAGTTCTTAGAGGGCGGTTAGATGAGAGACCCTGGGAACGAGGTTGGAAAATTATGCCAATTTAAGCAATAGACTACAAGTTTCTATGGGTTATTTACAGGTTAACGCACTCAGCGAGTGAATTATCGGGATTTACCTGCACGAGTTCACTAACAATGAACGAGAAATTTCATACCGCACGAGGCCGCCGAGTGCGGTATTGAAATTTCTCGTTCATTGTTAGTGAACTCGTGCAGGTAAATCCCGATAACTCACTCGCTGAGTGCGTTAACCTGTAAATAACTCATAGAAAACTTGTCGTCTATTGCTTTTATATAATAATTCAGAAGACGCGCGATTTTTCCATGGGTTTACCGGCACAGTAACCCACAGCTGATTGACCAATCAGATCGCGCGCATTGATTTGGTTATTGTATAAAAAGACAATAAACGTATCCTTTGGAGAATATCCACCTCTACTTTGTCTGAATGTTTACCTTAGCTCCAGTGAACAATTATTGTGTACTTAAATATAATAGTTGTAAAATACCCTGACTGACATTATTTTTGCAGTGCTCGCATTGATGGGCTTGTTAAGCGTGAAGAGTCGCCAGAAGAGATGACGGAAAGTTATGTGGACAGAGACGACTTCATGTATTATCGACAGGTGACTTTTGGAAAACGAGTGAAAAAGTTTGGGCCACAGGAAGCCAACTCAAGACCTATAGTGGTACGTTACATTGACTTTGTATGCTACATGAGTAAGTCCATGCTTTCCTGGTCATTTCAGTCTCATAACGCAATTTCATTTCCCGGTTGTTATCAAATGTAGTTCGTTGCTAGATGGCGTAAATACATATAGCAAGCGACAGGCACTTAGATTATCCGATACATCAGAGTAAACAGCATTTCCTTTTCAACAGAAAATAGTTGAGAGATTTCACCGTAATAAGTCTAAAGAAGCAAACGAAGATGTTGCGGAGAGAGTTTTCCTTGTCTCTGACGAAAGAATAAACTTAACGTTTCATTTGGAAGACAACAGAGTAACAGCTTCTACAAGGGAATTTATCCGACCTCCACACACCACAGAAAAAGGAGGAACTCTTACTATGACGCCGGATATGACCACAACATTTCAGGTGAGTTTTACTACGTGTACTTTTAGACATCTGTGGCGTCAGGTGGGTGGCAAGTTTCCGGATTAATTCTTCGTGATTGAATGATGTCACAATGCTGGTATCACACAAACACCCTGCCAGGGTGAGTCATTCTTGAACAAGTTCTGGCAATCTTTGGGTGCGTTCGTTTGGGATCAATCAGGAATAAGAATAATTGGAATGAGTATAGGTAATCATACGGTTTTGAGTTCAATTTGGAATTAATTTGCACGAGTGAGTTTTTCAAAAAGCTGAAATTGCGCGAGCTGCTTCGGCGAGTGCAATTTCGCTTTTTGAAAAACTCCCAAGTGCAAAATAATTCCAAATTGGACGAGAAAAACCGTATGATTACTCATTAATCAAAACTATTACAAAATTCTCGAACGTGACTGGCTATCAGCAGCCTGATTTGAGCATTAATTGGACAGTACGCGCCATTTTGCGCCATTTTGCGCGCGACATTCGAATAAAGTAAGGAATATTGCGGAAATTAAGGTTGGGGAGCAAACTATAACTGAATCTTCTGAGATAGCCGAAGAACTAAATCTGCATTTTTCAAGCGTTGGTGAGAAACTAGCCTCAGAAATACCGTCATCTAATGTCGAGCCAGAGTCCTACCTTGAAGCAACTAAAACAACTTTTTCTCTGAAAGATCCACCAGTGAGCGTAGTCTGTAAACTGTTGGTCAAACTAAATGAAAGCAAAGCTGCGGGCTTAGATAACATTCCATCTAGACTTCTTAAAATGGCTGGTAAAATAATCGCACCATCGCTCACTCAAATATTTAAAAAGTCGATTAACACTGGTATTTTTCCAACTGAGTGGAAACTCGCTAGAGTAACTCCTATTTTCAAAAATGGCAAAAGGGACGACCAGAACAACTATCGACCAATATCCATTATTCCGACCGTTGCCAAAATTTTCGAAAAAATTATGTGCGACCAGCTTTGTAATGATGACAACTTACTAACTCACTTCCAATCTGGATTCCGATCATTGCACAGTACTTACACTCACTGCATTGATTGAAGCCACTAATAGTTGGTCGGTCAATATCGGCAATGGCCTTGTAAATGGTGTGATTTTCATCGATCTGAAAAAAGCTTTCGACACCATCGACCATACTCAGGGGATCCTTTTACGAGAGCTTCGT
>JAHPZR010037969.1:10000-20000 GCA_019787425.1 Platygyra sinensis | reverse complement strand
ACTGATGTGAGGAGGATCACCAATCTGAGCCAGGAATGGCGCCAAGTAGTCAAGCTCCAGTTCATGTTTTTTCATCGCTTCCTCTGCTGCTTTGCGCTCCTAATGTAAACACACACCAGAAGAAAACTCAGTTCTCCTATGGCCAGCTAAATACTACTGATAAGAAATACTAACAATCTAGTTTCCGCGAGTCTCGTTTCTCTTTTAGCATTGCTAATATAGTATCAATTAGTTGTTAACAATTTGAGTGCGTGTACAACCAAACCAAAGTTATCACTCTAGGCAATCACTCACAGAGTAAGGCCATTTTTTTAAGCACCTGAACGCTTAGCATGGTAATGCAAAATCAAAGCACATGAGATTTACTTTGACCTTCTTCTCGGCACTCAAAGTGAAAATCTCTGTAACCCTGACAAACAGTTGAAAACCAGACTGGGAAATTATCCGGTCTTTAATCGCCAAGTCCGGCCTTGCAAGGTAGAAAATCATGTTTTGATATCAGATGGTGTTCCACTTCAAATTTCTCAGTGGCTTCATGAAAAATAAACAGAAACTAAAGGTTGTGGAAATACAAGGTTTGTCTTGGTCGCGACTACCAGCCAACCGACAGTGCTTTTTCAGAGTAATAAAGGTGCAGACAATTTCTCTCCAGATTTTGATATGCAATCGCTACTGAAAGGTGCATGAACTGAAAAAAAAGGAAATAATAAAAAAGAACAGAACACGCTTGTATGTGCGTTCACTGCACTAGACTCGGAAGTTACCACAGTGTGAGTCTAGTTACCAGTTCCTGGCGGTGTAATTTAGCCTTCTCGTTTCTCTCTGTATCGTACACAGAAACAATCAGTAGTGACGCCGCTTCTTCTTTGATTCGCAGCTGGAGGATTTCCTTCACCTGCAAAAAGACACTACCTGTTAAGCATTGCAGCACTGTCATCTTAGTTGTGTCGTTGTCGTCGTCGCCGTGGTCGTAAAGTTAAGAGGGAACTTTAAGCACTGACGACGGCGACGCCAGGGACGATGCCTAACAAAAAATGAATTTAAATTTTACTCTCGAATTTCGTAAGTAACTAAACCTGTTCAGAGCGCAAACCTGTCTAAAAACCCTGCTCAAACTAAATATGAAATGCCAGCGATCAATTCCATAAAGAAATCCAAAATATTTGCCGTCGTGGCCTAGGTTTCAACAATACGCAAGGGACTCTCTGAGCTTGTTTTTTCCCCAAGAATCCATCTTCAGGATCTCTGAAATGCGTTTTCAATTTGTTTCGATCATAATTCTGCGGCCATTTCGAAGGCGAGGCTGAATAGTAATTGTGAGGCCGGCAATATAGCAAACGCTTTTGCAGGGAGCGCTTGAACACTCGAGATCTGAAACCAAGACGACTAGGCTCGTGGCAAGGAGCGCCGATCCTCGCTAAGTCCTCGTCGCCCGTGTCGCCCTTTGGTGGGCCTCCCAGTAGCGTTGCGGATAAGATCGTCTCGATGCCTTGCGGGCGTGCTAGAGTGCCTGATCAATCGATGCGATATTTTTTAGTGGGTGCGTATATACGCGTAAAACCTGCATTCTCTCTTTCTTCTCTCTCTATTAGCGCGGGGGTGGGGGGGGAGTCCTAGGGTTGCGCTCCTCGGTTTTTTGGGTCTCTGGGGGCCCAGAACCCTTGGGGGGCAAGTAAGATTTGTAGCCAGTAGGGGTGCTATTTGTGAGATCCGTGTAAGTTTGTGATTGTGGCTAGTGATGGTGGGGATCTGTTTGAGCTATTCTGCTGAATAGTCAACAGTTTACGCATACAGTGCGCATCACGCTCACGTTTGAACCTGATGTATACATCAATAAAACAGGTTCTTTTTCTACGCGTTCTTGTCATTTTTTTTTCTTTTTTATGCATATGAGACACGGGAATGTTTATCACTATAAACAATTAACCTACTCGCCCTTCTTAGTTTTCTACGGAGCGATGGCAAGTCGGCTGCGCCTCGTTTGACTTATCTGCTCGTATAGAAAACTCGGGCTCGTAAGTCTAATTGTTATAATAGAAACCGTTTTCGGCTGTCGTTTGCATAGTTGTAAGCCTGATATAGAACACCGAGAAATGGGTTTAGGTTAGAATTTCGTAGACAGTTTATGCAACCGAGACGAATCGAGGGTTTTGCATATATGAGCTGTCGAGAATTCTCCCAACCCTGTCGGAGTGTGTTGAGTTGGAAGGTCATGGGCGATTGCAAGACCCGAGTGGAAATAAGTTTCCATTGGTGCTTGTGATAAAAATGATTATCTCAAAAGTTAGTGTCGGACATAATGAAAGGAATATTTTTGTTTATTAACTTCTTGATTCCAAGAAAGGTTTTCTCAATACAGCGCTCGTATACAGTCATGTCGCTTTCCTACTCACCACATCGTGAAAACGCGCATGCTTATAATGGCACGGAACCGAGTGAAGATTTCGCGTTATCATAATAAAGGATCAAAATTTGTGAGACAAAAAATCGACCAGCGAGCAAGCGAGTAGCTGTGTAATGAAAGCGATAATCATCTTTAAAATCCTTCAAAATCTTAATGGGAGAATGCCATAAAGTTCGGTGAAAACAAGAAAGAAATAGTCAAGATTAATACGACTCTGTAGGACACAAGAAACGTGCCGTTATAGCAGCCCGACAGAAGATGGTATGAGAACGTATGAATCGCTCACTAAAAACGTACCAATTGATAGAAAGGTGGTGTTGTGGCGGTATGGGGGGGTGTTGGGAAGGTCGGATGAGCACAAGTCAGGAAGGGTGTGAAGGTTTTATGCGGTTTAAGTCGAAGGCATTATAAAAATCCTATACTCAGCTGTCGGTGTGACCCTCTGCCCCACTTGGTAACACTCTCTTCAAAGTTTTAATGGTCATATCTCTTCGACATTTGATCAGCCTAACATAACACGGCAACCGATCGGCGCGTTTAACAAATTGTGAGTTGAGAACATGATTTCGCATTCGCAGTCTGGTTAGGCGGATATAGGTGTGTTTGGGCGTCGTGTGTTTCAATGTGTTTTGGGAAGTGCATACTTTTTTTTAAAAAACAAATGTTGATTTTGAGAATGTTTATCATTGTAGTAAATTAAAAATCGCCAAACAATTACTCCCTTAATGAAAAATGCATTACCTGCGTAGTTTGTATATCTTCTCGCCTTGGGGGGGCTGTCGGGCCGGTGCGGGGCGGAAGCAAGGTCGCCTAGGCTCACTAGGGACCACGAGGCATGCAAAGCTCTGTTTGTTTCTTCTTATCCTTTTTGCCTTTCTTGATGCGCGCTACGGTCCTAAGGGGGTAGAGCGGTAAGGTATGGTTCAATCCCCAAGGATCAAAAATTATCAAAAACACTTGAAAAATTTTTCTTCATTTCAATTTTCCCCCCCCTTAATATTTGTACTTGAGAATTAACTACCGGCCAAGAGGCTACCTGGACTTTCACATGGTTTACAAATTGTGCCGGTGAGAAACACAGAAAGCGTGTGAGCGGGGGTGGGCCGAAACGGGGTGGAGTTTGCTTAGGGCCGGGTGTGGGGTCGGAGGGGACGGGGGGTCACATGGTGATAGGTGGTGTATGGATGGAGGGGGTTGATGAGGTGGTGGGTGGTTTCAACTATCACGCAACAATATGGTAGAAACAGGGAAAACACTATCAATTCACTAATATAATCAAGACCACTACATACAACAAACACAAAAACAACAATATACAATAGCAAGTTTGAAACAGTTACAAAATTCGAACATAGAATAAAGTAATACATAGATAAGTAATTATTAATCGTTTGTGAACCGAAGCAACATGAAAGTGCATGAAATACATTTTAAATATAATTTAACGGTTCAAGTAACGTGGAAGGTGGTGTAAAACCCAAAAGGCGGAAGCTCAAATAGCAATAATGGACTCACCGCATTGATCCTCAGTCCTTTAGAAGAACAACAAAGCAAATCAATTTGGACGAATATTCGGACGACAGTGACGACTGAAAAGGCGAGAAAAGTAGAGATAAAAAGCGACAACAATCTAAAAAACCAGGCAACGAAAAGTGGAGTGGATAGTTTAATACATTGGCAGAGCCTAGAGGGAGGTGCAGATGGAGAGGGCGGAGGGAGCTTGGCGCATGTGGGGTGGGTTGTGGAAACATTTTTTGCTGATTGACTACCACAATCGGGATGTAACTGGATTAAATGCGAAGAAAGACTGGAGGAATGCCTACGTGTAACCAGTATCCCTCCCCGAGGATAAAACCGGGAGGGAGGGTATGGCTCACGTAGGCTACACTGGAGGTGACCTATGCCAAACCCCCGCCATATTTCGTTTACAATCACAACGGCGATAGTAGCACTAGTAGGTTACCAGTTAGCGCGTCTAGCACTATTCTTTGCGCGATTCCGACAATACTTCATGAAACATCAGGGACCGTTTTGATCGCAAACTCGATAATATCAATTGATGAAGTTCATGATCAGTTAGAAACTATCACTCAGTTATCATCAATCTTATAATGAACGCGTTTGGAACGAGCCTTTATCTCATCTAAAACATCATATGGGCTATTCGGTGCAGGTTAGCATGGAGATTGACTAAGACGCTAATCTACCTAATGAGAATGCGCGTACTTGCTCTTAAATATTTTATGAAGATCCTTGTACATTTCGTTGCCGGTCTCTGGGTTGAAATACAAGTATTTTGTCGTATTTTTGAAGAACCTAAGCCACGAAGGCAATATCTGGATTTGCCTTTATGGAATGATCGCATGACAGTACATATTTAGTTTGAGACGATTTTGGGACAGATTTGCGCTTCTGAACGGCTGTTTAGTTTGCCTAAGGAAAATTCAGATAAAAATTTCAATTCCATTTTTTGTTAGGTCGTCGTCCCCTGGCGTTGCCTCTCGTCCTGCTTAAGTTCCCTAACCCGTGCACACTGACCAGATTCTTGCGTCGTTTACGGAACACGTTGCGACAGTAGCGCCCGGCTAATTTGCTCGTATTCAATTGGGAATTGAACGCGTCTTCTTATTTGTCGCATCGATTTGTGAGGCTTGAGCTGTTTCACGATAGGGCCATTGGCGTAACGTACAGTTCTAGATAAGTGACGGCCGAATTTCATTCTTTAGCTAGGCGTCGTCGTCTGTGCAGGTGTAAAGAGATCCTTGCGGCATCTCATCACTGTAGCATCCATAACCCTTCTGGACACTGTTGCTTTGTTCCAGTCCTAATTTTGAAACTGGTATCATCAGCCTCCTCTATTATTCTATGCTTATTCAAATGCACCGCGGAAAAAAAAAAACTCGGACAGCACGACATGGGTAGGGGCGGGTAGGCATCGGTTGTGATCTCTTTCCGTTAAGGTACATTGGTTGTCAACCCGCACCGAGGTCAACATTTCTTTCGCCCCTTGGCGAACTCCCAAAATCTTCTTGTGTACCTGGGTGGGTTCCCAGGGGATTTGGTGTTATCTGGCATAATTGGGCTCGTTCTCGTGTTACCCAAAACGTAGTCCCAATATGATTATACATCATCGTTACTGGTAGTTTCACGGGTGCCGCGCGGCTTCCACTCCTTAGTCCACCCCCATCAATGAACAAACCCGTCAAAGTCTTTTAGTTTTGGCGCTGGCGTCGCATTCTCTCGCGATTCTAATCCAGCACATGTCAAAGGATGGATATAAAATTAACGAGAAAATAGAGGGCTGTGACTAGTGTACCCAAATTTACCAACACCAAGTTAGTGGCATAAAGTCACGAGAACACTAAGAAAGTTTAACAGCTTAGTACCCCTCTTCTTCTGAATGCTCTTATTTGGTTTGATGGCTCTGTTTCCTCAGCATTAACAGTTCTAACCAACATCCTCATAAACATGTAATAATTTTTTAGGTGGTATTTGATGAGAGGGTCCACCTGTGAGCAGAAAATGTGCGACTGATTTAGAAAAAAATACTGTGAATTTATTTCGATTCGTTGTTATGTACTCAACCATCGCTGGTCTTTTAGTTTGAATTTCTCAAAGATTCAAGGATGGCTTGTTGATACGCCTCATCTCAGATTTTTTTCATGAACTTTATGTGACAAGTTGTATTTAAGAGACGAGTGGCCTACGTTGTTAGTGCGCCACACGTTCTGCGCATGCACGTGCAAGCCATGGTTTAAGCGCGTGCGCGCGCTGGGGTTTTGACATTTGACGCCATCAGACTATAGTCCCAGACAATCTTATGTAGATTCTTTAAGGCCGACCTCAAACTAATTGGCAACAGAACTTCTATTATCGCCAAAAGGTCGCTACAAGTGCGTCCTAAGACACACATACTAAAAATAGTACCCAAATAAATCCCATTGGTGGAACATGTCCAACAATCGCTTCCCAAATGGGCTGTGGATTTAACCACAGGGAGGCCCGACCATAGAAAGTATACTAAAAACAAGGCTGTTTTTTTTCCGAGCTAAATCATACACAACTTATGGAAAATCAATAATGTGTAGAAATAGATAAAATGTTGTGGCTTTCAAAATAAACTGCATCCAACTATAACTGTTCTAGTACATGGTGTAAAAAGGAGTAAAAAGGAACTATCCTACATGCGTGACCCGCACAAAAAGTGCCTCGACCCACAGCTTCCTTCATCGTTTTGGGCTGGAACGCCTATGATGAGTTTCGTGGTTTCTGCCATGAACTGGGAGAGTTTCGTTTGATTGCTCGAAAGTTTTCTGCTTGTCAAATTAGACAATTATTATTTGCTGGTTTTTACTGTGTACTTGTGTGGCTATTTTCTTGGGAGATGGGCTTTCCAAAGCACGGCAAGAAAATTACAAAAGCTCTGGTTTGTAAAGTATAGCGCGGGACATCCTTACGCGACTGTTCGATTGTAAAGTTTCGGAATTATTAAGGTGTGTCCGAGGTGGCCACTGCTGCGGCTGAGTACAACTTTGACGCTTGACAAAAACCCATTAAGTGGCACGAATAAATACCAAATTGTGAACGACGAACAGAAGCAGTGAATTACCACATAAAGTCGCACACGAACATTGCATGTACAAAATGTGAGTCATTTCACAAATCTCGTGCAGAGTTTTTAATATTCCATTGAAATTGGTCTGAAATGATCTAGACCCACAACCTGATCAAAAATGTGAAAAAGAACAAAATAAGCGAACGTTTTGCCCATAGCTACATAACCTCTATTATACATTTATCGAAATTCCTTTTGTATAAAACTTGTTAAGTTGTTTTCATGCTGGACTTGATGAGTATGGGAGTGCTGAGTGTAACATACGCTTACAAAAACCTGGACGTCCGAGTAGTACAATCACCAATCCCCAATTCTTTTGTTTGATAACATGCCGACCTGCTTTGCAGCCGTAGCTGAATATATGCAGGCCCTGGTGTCAGCACACTTAAGTACAAATAAAAACACAATAAGAGCATAGCAATTTACACTAATTGTCGACAACGAATTTGCAAGGACCATTCCAACTCGTCCGAACAGGTCTAGGCGTGGTCTATGTGGTTTTCCGCGGTTGTTTCTAGCGGCGGTATCGTCCGCAGAAAATGGCGATGCTTGATGTTATGGATCGTAGACACCCGTCAAATCAACATAAAGCGAAGAGCATCGACCAACGATAAAAAAAACCAAAAACGACTGTCCTGATTGGCTCGAGGACACCAGACTTGCTAGTGGACTGGTTTTACTGTATCACGCCGAAAATGGATGCCAAAGAGCGTGTTCTTCAGACCAGGAGCCACGTCAGCGAGGATATGACCCGTGCGTGAAGCTCTGGGATTATAAGGAAAGGGACCAAGGACTGCTGGCTAGGTCGTAACGATCCACTTCAAGGTATTTTGTTTGTGTTTCACGCACTTAGCTTAGGGACTGCGATACCACCTCGAGAAGTTCATGGAGCATTGGGAGAGGGTATTGCACTGAAGAATGGCTAAGAATGAAACCGCACACTTCCGTTACATGGCGGGGTGTCTTTCAATCGCTCTGGTATTCTTCAAGAGGCAGGAACGTTTATCAGAGGCCGGGCGAGACACGCTGTTGCTGTGCGCGTGGTTTCAATGCTGCTCTACTGACTGGAAAAGCCGTAATTTCTCTTAGCGCTATACTCTATAGTACTGGCTCAAAAAGTAGGCCACAGGCAGATGTTATGCTTGCCACCTAGAGGAACTCTGCCCCAACAAACTTCAGGGCATTACGGTGTAAAACCAGCTGTTCACCAGCCATCAGAGTATGACTATGCAAGTACAGGAATTTGGTAAAACAGAATCAGCTGCGGCCACAGGACGAAGAGGGATTGAGGCTTTTCTGCCGATAAGGCCGCCCATCCCTCACAAATGTCTCACCATCGATCGTGCCTACGCGGCAACACTCCAGTCAATTGTTCGAAAATGATCCTGCTCGTAAATATGCAGGACAGATCTGACAACACACACAGCGATGCCGATGTCGCGTGTAACAAAAAACACGGCGCACTTCGATACATGCCGTCGTCCGCTGGTGGGAGGTGTGGCAAGCAGGTCGAAAGCTGCGCCTCTAAACTCAAGTGCCCCAGATTCTCGATTCTGGGACTAGATATGACGCTGAAGCGCAACTACACCACAGGTGAGCCAACACAATGGACATGGCTATAGTATATATACGCTTAGATGGACAATATATTTAATATTCTTGAGTCCTAATCATGTAAAACAGGGAGGCCCAATTTATTATATGATAAAAAGTCGAAGAGAATAACCTGACTCTTTAATTTAGATTTTATACCATTTTTCGTGGTGTGGGTTCCCTGTGGTAAACTTATGCACTGTTTACTTGCAGAATATGAAACGTGAACGTCGAAATGTGTAGTTTTATAAATAAAACTTTTATAAATAAAACAGCCTAATTGGTATATGAAATGCTTTTTATAAACAAAAAGTACCCAAAGAGCTGAATTTCTCAATTTTTTCCATTTTTAAGACGTGGTTACCCTGTGGTAAATTTGATAAATTTTCAAATCTAAATTTCAGCACGTTCCACCAATGGGATTTTTTGGTACTTTTAGTATGTTATTTAGTTCATCAGCCTTGTCAATAGCACGGTAAAATAAATTCTGTTGCAATTTGTTTGACGTCGAACCACAGTTTCCCTGGACTACTACGCCACCAAGCACACGACTAAAATTAAAGCAAAATTTTTCTACGGTGACCAAATCAATTTTATTGAACCTGTACTTAAACCAGGGAGACCAGAATAGCAGCATATCGCTAGCCACTAACTGTTAACGTCTTCCGGCTGAAAATCTAGCTGTTATCTTTCGAAAATTACACTGAAATCCAACTGCAAACATGTACCTGCAGATGGCGTAGTGCGCGCGCAGACACGCAAATGTCGTACTTACTGGGGAGGTGACAGGACAAAATGTAACGGGCACTGTAAAAGTTTTCAAAAAAGATCAATAACTTTAAAAAACGTGTGGTTACCCCTGAATTTTTTGATGCGAAATGGAAGCGGCAAGCCTATTCAACATGTGATTAGTTTCTGGTCGTGAGAAAAATGCTGATGTCAGCATTTTTGTTGAGATTCAAGGCTAATTATCTCGAAAAAATGCGTGGCTACCCCTATTTTTCTTTGCGGATTCCAATAGCCCTTGCAAATATCTACCTTTTCCGCGTGGTCATAACTTGGCGCAAAAACCTTTGTATTTAGTAGGCACCGTCCTTAAAAGCATGCTTATCACAATTCAGTGATAAAATAAAATATGAGAGTCATTGAGCTCAAAGTTATATAAAGAAGCTAAACTGAACAAGGTGTACTGTTGTTATGGTAACCATCACTGACCTATTGTGCGACAAAGGGCGCGTTCGTTTGGGATATTCCGGAAAAAGTATATATTGACAACAAGTCTAGATGAATTCGCGCCTGACTGTTTGTTTGGCGCGAGTGAAAAAGCGCCACAAATGTAAATTTGTCCCAAGACTTTTGTCCATGATTGTCTGAATTTAAGTCAAGAA
>JAHPZR010037969.1:0-5000 GCA_019787425.1 Platygyra sinensis | reverse complement strand
TTAAGCCTATTTAGGAGGATACTGGCACTAGTGTCGTAACTCGACCTGGTAATTACCCTTACAGCCCTATTTTGGAGTTTCTGGAGTTTGTCGCTCAAGGTAACGCTAAGTTCATCCCAAACAGGGTTGCAATAGTCAAAATGAGGCAAAATCAACGCTTGGTAGATTTGAAGAGCAGCACTTTCGGAGATAAATGGTCTTATTCGTTTAAGGGGGCCTATGGCTGAAGATATCTTCTTACTAATTTCTTCTCTATGTTTTGTCCATGAAAGGTGTTCGTCAATAAACAGGCCCAGCGATTTAGCTTCTTCGACTATTTTGATCGATTTCCCATCGATCTGATTATTCGATAGAGCATGTATTCGTTGATTTGACCCAATTACCATGAATTCAGTTTAAGCAATATTAAGGCTTAGCCTATTGGTTATAAGCCAGCGCTGAAGATTTCTTAGTTCTAAGTTTACAGCATGTTCAAGATCAGTCATTGTACTGGCAGCGAAGGTTATATTAGTATCATCGGCGAAAATTCTAGGAGAGGCTGAAGCGAGGCAATCGGGAAGATCATTAATATAGACTAAGAATAGGAGTGGACAAGATTGCTACCTTGTACAGACTGGGGTAGTATTTGATAAATGGCCATTTGCGCTGCATTTTTGGTTTCGGTCACAAAGATATGATCCAAACCATTTGAGACTACCCGAGTCAACGCTATATTTACGAAGCTCTCGTAAAAGGATCCCCTGAGTATGGTCGATGGTGTCGAAAGCTTTTTTCAGATCGATGAAAATCACACCATTTACAAGGCCATTGCCGATATTGACCGACCAACTATTAGTGGCTTCAATCAATGCAGTGAGTGTAAGTACTGTGCAATGATCGGAATCCAGATTGGAAGTGAGTTAGTAAGTTGTCATCATTACAAAGCTGGTCGCACATAATTTTTTCGAAAATTTTGGCAACGGTCGGAATAATGGATATTGGTCGATAGTTGTTCTGGTCGTCCCTTTTGCCATTTTTGAAAATAGGAGTTACTCTAGCGAGTTTCCACTCAGTTGGAAAAATACCAGTGTTAATCGACTTTTTAAATATTTGAGTGAGCGATGGTGCGATTATTTTACCAGCCATTTTAAGAAGTCTAGATGGAATGTTATCTAAGCCCGCAGCTTTGCTTTCATTTAGTTTGACCAACAGTTTACAGACTACGCTCACTGGTGGATCTTTCAGAGAAAAAGTTGTTTTAGTTGCTTCAAGGTAGGACTCTGGCTCGACATTAGATGACGGTATTTCTGAGGCTAGTTTCTCACCAACGCTTGAAAAATGCAGATTTAGTTCTTCGGCTATCTCAGAAGATTCAGTTATAGTTTGCTCCCCAACCTTAATTTCCGCAATATTCCTTACTTTATTCGAATGTCGCGCGCAAAATGGCGCAAAATGGCGCGTACTGTCCAATTAATGCTCAAATCAGGCTGCTGATAGCCAGTCACGTTCGAGAATTTTGTAATAGTTTTGATTAATGAGTAATCATACGGTTTTTCTCGTCCAATTTGGAATTATTTTGCACTTGGGAGTTTTTCAAAAAGCGAAATTGCACTCGCCGAAGCAGCTCGCGCAATTTCAGCTTTTTGAAAAACTCACTCGTGCAAATTAATTCCAAATTGAACTCAAAACCGTATGATTACCTATACTCATTCCAATTATTCTTATTCCTGATTGATCCCAAACGAACGCACCCAAAGATTGCCAGAACTTGTTCAAGAATGACTCACCCTGGCAGGGTGTTTGTGTGATACCAGCATTGTGACATCATTCAATCACGAAGAATTAATCCGGAAACTTGCCACCCACCTGACGCCACAGATGTCTAAAAGTACACGTAGTAAAACTCACCTGAAATGTTGTGGTCATATCCGGCGTCATAGTAAGAGTTCCTCCTTTTTCTGTGGTGTGTGGAGGTCGGATAAATTCCCTTGTAGAAGCTGTTACTCTGTTGTCTTCCAAATGAAACGTTAAGTTTATTCTTTCGTCAGAGACAAGGAAAACTCTCTCCGCAACATCTTCGTTTGCTTCTTTAGACTTATTACGGTGAAATCTCTCAACTATTTTCTGTTGAAAAGGAAATGCTGTTTACTCTGATGTATCGGATAATCTAAGTGCCTGTCGCTTGCTATATGTATTTACGCCATCTAGCAACGAACTACATTTGATAACAACCGGGAAATGAAATTGCGTTATGAGACTGAAATGACCAGGAAAGCATGGACTTACTCATGTAGCATACAAAGTCAATGTAACGTACCACTATAGGTCTTGAGTTGGCTTCCTGTGGCCCAAACTTTTTCACTCGTTTTCCAAAAGTCACCTGTCGATAATACATGAAGTCGTCTCTGTCCACATAACTTTCCGTCATCTCTTCTGGCGACTCTTCACGCTTAACAAGCCCATCAATGCGAGCACTGCAAAAATAATGTCAGTCAGGGTATTTTACAACTATTATATTTAAGTACACAATAATTGTTCACTGGAGCTAAGGTAAACATTCAGACAAAGTAGAGGTGGATATTCTCCAAAGGATACGTTTATTGTCTTTTTATACAATAACCAAATCAATGCGCGCGATCTGATTGGTCAATCAGCTGTGGGTTACTGTGCCGGTAAACCCATGGAAAAATCGCGCGTCTTCTGAATTATTATATAAAAGCAATAGACGACAAGTTTTCTATGAGTTATTTACAGGTTAACGCACTCAGCGAGTGAGTTATCGGGATTTACCTGCACGAGTTCACTAACAATGAACGAGAAATTTCAATACCGCACTCGGCGGCCTCGTGCGGTATGAAATTTCTCGTTCATTGTTAGTGAACTCGTGCAGGTAAATCCCGATAATTCACTCGCTGAGTGCGTTAACCTGTAAATAACCCATAGAAACTTGTAGTCTATTGCTTAAATTGGCATAATTTTCCAACCTCGTTCCCAGGGTCTCTCATCTAACCGCCCTCTAAGAACTGCAACTAAATAACTTGCCAGGATAAATTTGGCATGAAGTCAGCCTTTATTAGAGGCAATGCTAAGGAAGGCTGGCTGCAGCTGAAGAAAGGTCCTTCATTTATATCCAGCTTCTACCAATTGAAGTAGCAGAAGCAGTTCTTTTCAAAAAACCTTGGAAAGGTACAGTTTGCTTATGAAAGAAGTAACGTACCTGGAGTAAAATAACATTGTTCTATCTGATTCTGGAGCAGGAGAACTTGCCTTGTAGGTGTGTTCTAAAACAAGGGAAAACAATATCTATATATATGAAACAACACGTGGGTAAGTGTTTGGACGCTGATGAAAAGAAACGATTAACTTTTATTCTGTTACTACTGAGATTTTAGAGTAATTTGATGTCATTTGCTACTAAAAGTTATTTTCCCAGTTGTTTAATGCGTACCTACCAACAACAAAAAAATAAATGTTTGGTTGCACAATTTTCCTTATCCAAATCACAATTAGCCAATCCTAAACCCTGTCTACTGCCCTACAATGTAACATGCGAAACTGGTTCATTGGATAATGTGATTCAAGAGATCCCTCGGCTTAGTGATCATGGATCATGAGCCATTATCTAATGTAGTATATGGTTTGAACCCAGGAGTATCAGTAGTTCGTATTTTGTGATCGTTTGGATGAGAATAGTTCTGAAAAAACTGTTGTATAGCAGTCTCACTAAGTTCAATTGAAATGGAATACTGGTGAACAGTGATTTCACATCAAAAGACACAAGTTTGTAGTCGTCAGGTATCTGTACTGTCTATCTGGACCAAAAACTGACCAATTTGACTAACAATAGACGATTTAAAACCGACCAATGACTGATGACAAACTTGAGACACTTTACCCGAGTCTTCATCTTGCAGAGCCAATTCGCTCCGACAAAGGGCTAACGCTTGAAACGCCAGCTATTGAATATCTGTACGGTGGCCAATTCACCATTATCAACCCAGTTGATAAAACCAAATAATCTTAACACGAGTCTGTCAGCCAATTCCATCATGGCTAAACTGACTAATCACTTTCTATGGAACATCATCGGCTGACAAACATTATTCACTTGACTCTGAAGATGACTTCCGCTTAGGTTGTCAAGGTGCCATCATAGCCATCAGATCAGTGACTACAGCTGATATCGCACGATATCAAGACAGTAGACAAAACTTACGATTGCCTAATTGTGACTTTAGGTACGGTAAGCTGATTGGATGATTTATTTGGATGCATCGGGCTGACAGACTGATGCAATATTAAATTATGAACCAAGGAATATGGAAGTCTTCTGGGGTACACTACAGGCAGCCACCGTGCGGGTTCAATTTTCGAACACGAATTAATTCTTGCTTATTTGCAACATCAGGGAATTTTAATACGTTTTCGATTTAATTGGGATTGATTGAACGCGAGGTTAATAAGAGCATGCTACTAACCATGCAAAATGTACACACCCGGGGAATGTAGGAGTGACAGGTAAATAAGGCTTGAAGTCTATGAACTCTTATTCGCCACACTGAAGATAACTCTCTGAAAATGAGACTAAATTCAAGAGCTGTCCAGTGTGAGAGTGTATGGAGGATGTCAAGTGATGGCCCGACTGGTCTATAATGAAATTACAGCTCTACAATTCCAACCTTTAAGACAGTCCAGCCTGCCAGGTGCAAAGAATTCTGTAATGAGTCCAGTGGTCATGTTATGTACTTTAGTCTCCAGCTTGTCAATCCTGTGTTTATACACTTCTCTCTTCTCAACAAGATCTTTTACTAAAATCAAACCATTTTTACATTACTTTCAAACATCTACGTAGTTAGAGTCTATGATAATTTCAGTTTCAATGAGTCAGCCTTTTTTCAGTACTAGTTTAATGAACTACACACTTACTTTTTTTAAGCTTTGTGGTACATCAATAACAATCACATTTATATGAAAAATAACTAGTAATGAAAGGTATGTTATAAAAATGATATTGTGATGTA
>JAHPZR010037967.1:22500-32006 GCA_019787425.1 Platygyra sinensis | reverse complement strand
GCAGGCTAGTGGATTGCGAATTCTTCGAGTGTTCTACCAACATCCCAAGTGGTTTATTAGCCTATAACTCATAGAAAACTTGTGGTCTATTGCTTTTATATAATAATTCAGAAGACGCGCGCGATTTTTCTGTGGGTTTACCGGCACAATAACCCACAGCTGATTGACCAATCAGAGCGCGCGCATTGATTTGGTTATTATATAAAAGGGTATTACCTCTTGGGTGTTATACCAGTAACTAACCTTTCTTAACTTGACTGCGACTGACGCGTGCGTACCGGGAAGGACGTTAAATCCAGAATGTCGGTTGACAAATGTATTTTGATCGTGCACGATCACTTTTAATCCTGTTGAAAACTCGCTCAATGTGCTCTCATTCAGCTGAACATCCAGTACAATATTTAGCCCAAGGTCAGGACCTTCTAATAGGGAATGAAGCACAGGTTTATTTTGACCAGAGTTAAAGGTGTGACACAAGCCGTATTGTGTTAGGATTGGAACGAAATCTTTATCCGAACAGATATCTTCTTTCATGAAACGGCAGTAGAGAACAAACATGCTCGCCATGTCATGGCCATACTTGGAGAGAAATTCTTCCTCGTTAAACAGGCGTTCTGATGAGTGGTTTAGCGCCTTGATTATGTTTTGTCGCGTTGTCTCATTGCAACCGTTAACCAGGACTGTTCCATACCACTCATAAGCACACAATAACGCTTGGCCGCACGTAAGGTTCCCACGAACTTGACGTGTCTCACTACATCCACTTACGTTGAATCCCATTTTTGCAAAGTTTTCATCCTCATCTGCCACATCTACCTTGGATTTCATAAACTTGTTTAAATTGCAGATTGTCACAGCGGGGAATTTCAAGCCATCTGCCGGTGTTGCTTGAGACACTACTGTCTTCATCGGCTTCGACATGAATTTGCGTACGCTGACAGACAGAAGATACAAAAAACCGGCAGAGGCGCTCCATAGGAATAAAAGCCAAATGATCCGTTTAGCTATTGAATAGCTCTTATCAAAGACGTGTCTTAGCCCGTGAAGGGTTGTGCTGCAGGCAAACGCTTCCCATCTGGTATAATAGCGCCTGTTTTGGATTAGTTCCATTTTTGCTTTGAAGTAATCCGTTGGAGCCTGTTCTGTCTCTTGCGTTGTTGCCATGGCAACTGACGGCACCTCACTAAATTGCTTGCTTTTCAATGTTGGGTTTCCACTAAATTGGTGAAAATTAAAGTATAATTTGATTCCTTTAATGTATAAAAATAAAACTTAAAACTAAAAAGAAGAAAATTCCTTAAAATTGTTTTATGTGTTGATCTATTATATTTTTTCAGGGAATTCGATCTAAAATATGACGGTCAAGCCGGGCAAGCGTCGTTTTTCAAGTTGGTCACAATTTCTTTTCTCGCCATGCGTTAAAGTTTGCATAGAAGCATAATGTATGTGGAACCTTATTCTTTTCCACCTGCCGTCGAATATTGCTCTTCAAATTTAAACTAGCATAATTAATTAAGTTCCCCAAGTCACTCTTAACTCAGTGATTTTTTGTCCTGCGCAATCGATCACGCTAAATTGAGGTCCTCTTTTGCTTTGGGAAGAGTTTCATGTGCATGTAAAAACGAATCTGCACAATGCCACCTCAGTACGCACGACTGAAAGCTCCTGTGGCACTGATTTTTGGGCGGGATTGTAATAAAAATGATTTCAGGGTTTTACTAAATGTACTGGTTATCGCCTCGCTATTGCAATAATTAATTTCTGATTTCATCGTTCCCTCGATTTTGAATTGAACATAAATTTGCAAAACAGGCTTTGGTCTTAGAACGCAATTCCAAACTGGCCGGTGTATTTTGTATTTGTTTTTTTTTTTATTATTATTTTTATTAATAGATTTTTTTTTTTTTATTTTAAGCTTTATCTATACTTACCTTACAAACAGACAGCCTTTCTTGATGGTCCTCCACAGCTTGCTAGTCAAATCACTAGAGATTACCTCTAGCGTTATATCAAAAGCGAAGATATCAGAAAAGATATCTCTGCAAAGTCACTGGAAATAACGATACACACAATGACTATTTCTTCTTGGCGACGAAAGGGAGTTATCTCGTCCGCGCTCCAAGCGCGAGATGATTTATTTACACCACCACACGTCGCATTTCTTTTGCCGCTTAACACAAAAAATGGAACGGTTCCGTAGACAGCGCAGCTGGGTGCAAAAATTAAAGCCAGCAAGTGTTCCAAATCGATAGGCGGCCTTTGTTTCTTAATTTCCCTATGAAACACGATTATCATAACAAAAATGGCCCTGCAATGCTGTAATTAAGAGCCTCGTTGCCCTTCTCACCGAAACAAACAAAATAAAACATGACACTACTTTAATTTCAAGTTGTCTGCTAACCTCCTGGTTTTCTGTTTCCGTTTACTCAGATTCCTATTCTTGTCAACAAATATAACTTTTTCATTATATTACTGATGACATAACTTCCTTGTGATTGACTAAAAGCAGGGGGATTTATCGCTCATTTGTAATTTGCGCTGCAGTGCAAATTAACGCGCGCGTTTGTAATTTTCATGTAATTAATGAGTAGTCGCATGAAAGCTTGAGCAATTAGGACTCAGTAAACTACTCGTATTATTTGCAATTTGAAAACAAACAAAAAAACTCGACTAAGGACTGGTGTAATTTTGAGAAAATTTTTTCACCCGTAGTCTAATATCACTCATATCACTCATACTCCTAATTGCACGCGCATTCATAACATTACGTAATCATACGAAATCTCTGGTAATTAAACATTTAGGCTACCCGTGATATTTGGAAATTCGTTTAACTTCCACTCGCCCACATGATCGTACAATTTTGAGATAATTTTCAAATATCACGACTAGTGTAAATCCTTAACTGCATTCATAGAATTTTGTATTGCAATTACGCGCCGTTTCCGTAGCAAACGTCTTCCTAAATCTAACTTGTTTAATCTAGCTGTAGTTATGTTTTGCCAAGCGTTGAATTGCTCACCTGCTTAAACCATACATATACTCGGTTTTGTTTTTATTAATTATTTATTGCAAACTATATACATTCACTTGGCTCACACGAGACTGACGGAGCCTGCATGTTTTGAGAAAAAGGCCACAAGAAACTCAACATGCTCTTCACGGTCTTTACTTCAATCATTAAAGGTGAGCCAACGAAGACAGGCTATCTTGCCAGATTTTGCAAAAGTGTGTTTGCTGCGTTTGTAATTTCAAACATTTTCACCCAATTTGCTGGAGACCTGACACAAAACAAGACGGCAAAGGCAATGGGTACAACCATAAAAAGGCTTAATGACCAAAAAATTATGCGCCTTTGTAGAGGTTCGCAGCCGTTTTTGCAAACCAACACGTAAACTAACGTAAAACGTAAAATAACCAACACGTTTTAGAAGAATTCTACTAGTATGCTAATTCAAATGCTGTAATCTCATTGGCTGAGCCATTGCACACTCGCTAGTCATTATAGCTCACCACCAAATTTTCTCCGATTCTTATTGCTTTAAATTGATTCCGTGAAGTTCATCCGCCGAGAGACACTATCAAGTACATTCTATGTTGCGGTGCGTCTGTTCAGTAACAGATCACAAATGGCGTCAAAATGTGATAAGAACAAAAAAGTGGTACACGAGGCGATAGTCGAGTGCGTCACTGGTGTTCTTACCATATTTTGTCGTCTTCTGTGAACTGTTACTGGACAGACACAACGCAACATGAAATCTATTTGTTTTATGTAATAAAGAAGCAAAAATCTTTCAACGTAAGTCGAAAACCGGCCTTTGCCCACTTTGGCAAACACGAAAACAGCCATTTGACCGGTAATCTATTGTCTATACCAAATGAGGCAATCTCATAGGGTTGATATTGGTAGCAAAGAATTGTGATTGGCTCAGAAAATCACGCCACGGCCACGCTTGAATCGAGCGTTCGATTTTCGTGGTATGAAATTGAAAACTTAGGCCGAAAGCAGAGTTGAACAACAAAATCTACAAATCTTAAAGAAAATGCTGGGAAAGTCAAGTCAGTTTTTGTCATCAGAGCAGCCCTGTAAGCCGAAAAGCGTACACGCTGTCTTAAATAATGAAGGAGTTGAAAAAAAAAAAAAGAAAAAGAAAAAAAACTCGCTTGGAAAACTTGCTGTAACGGTCAACACTGGAGGCCATTCGATTCGATCACGTTTTGAATAGCCCATTGCAAAAACGTGAGAGCACTGGGGCGAGTTTCTTATATTGATTAGATTGAAAATCTAAACATTTCAGCATAAATGTTCATGAATGAAAAGCTACCCAACCAAGTTTAAGACTTTTCAGCGAAAAATTGGCCAAATGGGAGCCTTGCAAAAGTTGCAAATTTTCCATATAAACCCTTATAATTTTTTGGCCTGTCTACCCAACCATACAAACTCTCTATTCTGGGTAACATTTGAAGAGCTACCATTTTGCCATTTTGCTCCTCCAAATACTTTTATTCGTGCCAAAGAGTCTCAAATTGAGTTGATCTTTCATTTGAACATCTTAGTTTTTCAAACAAACGGAAAACAACCATTTTCTTTCCCAGTCCTCTCACGTTTCTGCACTGAAGGCCTATGAAGGGAGCGTTCGTGAAGGTGGAGATTTGTCTCATCTCTGGTTGGAGATTCTCAAAAGAGTTTGATAAGTGTCGAAGACATCTTATAGCTGCGATACAGCTGGCTGTTGACCATCTGGAGCTAGCTGTACTTTTTTCGCTGCCTTGCCCTGAAACGGACTGGAAAATTTGCAACAGAAAGCAAGGTTATGCGTATATTCAAACTGATTTTAAAAAGCGAAGTTTTGATGTTTCATCCCTGACTGATCAATCTGTGTCAGCAATTATTTTGAAACTGCTTACGACCCGAAAAATAAGTCATTTCAAAAATACGTTAATTTAAAAGGCTTTTCACAGTAGAGTAGAATGGTGTTTTTCTTTTTGTGATACCTTTTTTGTTCCAGAGATATTGTGCAAATTTAGTCACTGATGACGTCATCGTTTGTGCGAGTAGAGTGGTGAGGCACAAACTGAATTAAGAATATCTCCGCCAATAATAAAGCGATGCTATTGAAACTTGGCAGGGGTGTTGCACCCTATTAAATATAACAGATGGTACCCATTTTGATGTTGCTATGGCAATATGCCCGATTCCAGTCTTCTGCCTTTCCAAAATAAAATCTGATTAACATTTGCGACTCAACAAGGCAAAATACCTGGTGTTATCTAACACGTATGTCAGTCCCGCCTTCCATTGGGTCTCCTCTTTAACATTTTTGTATATTTTGCCTCGTGCGGCGACAAATGGTGACATTCGATTTTGAAGACGAGAAAGTCTAAGTAGGATGATTACAAACTGGCCAATACTCACATACTGTTATAATTTTTATTGACTATACCATGCACTAATATTAAGCTTTAAGAGTAATTGATTATCAAAAAAACAAAGCTGACGTTTACTACGCAATATTCTTGTAAAGAATATAGTGGTACTTATAAACAAGGTGGCTCTGGCTTATAAACAAGAAAAGAAATCTCAAGTTCTCGCATCAGACTGCTTAGGGTTTTCACTGTCACGCGACCAGAACTAAAAATCGTAACCATTCAATAAATTAACTCAAGAATCAGGTATATGATAGTTAATTTATATATACAAAATCTTGCCAAGATTTAGGTCTGGGTGGTTTTTCTTCCGAGTGTTATTCGTTAACTTGTTTCACCCAAATTTATAGAGCTTTTTATCAAGACACCATGATGGTGTCCTTCCGAGGAGCACCATCATGGTGGCCGTAAAGTAACAGAAGCATTGGCCATTGAGTTTTGCTACTGAAACTCTAGAGCTCCGACATATTGAAAGTACTAATTCTTCTACAGGGCAGAACTGTTCAGTTAGCTAAAACTTGAGCGATAACGTCTCTTTTTTACCTACGCGAGAAACTCTATGCCGCCTCCTTAGGCCGCCATTTTAATGTTTCGCAAGGCAGAAAACTTGACTGAATTAAAACTTCACCCATGAAAGACTGAGAAATCCTGGCGAGCGTAAACGCTGTAAGGCATCAAGTTATTAGAGGGTCTTATATCTGCATGATGGAACAAAAACCTCACAAGGATGGTAATTTTTAATTTTGGAAAATTATGGCGTCACATGAAAATCGACAATTCATTGTCATAATGCTTTAGTAGCTCTAAGTCCTTTCGCGGTATAAAAAACTCAAATTGATTTACGTTGAAAAAGGTGCTCCCGTATGATGAACGACTACCTAACAATATCGATGAGAGGACTTCAGTCTGCGTGTTGGACTAGTACTCAGTTTGATTACAAGGTGCATTTCCTGGTGTTTTCGTTGTTTCCCGAAGCACAGCAGATGATCATGATGCCACGGACCACATACTTCTTGAAGAGTGTGGTCATTTGGTCTGAGATGTTGAAGGTATTTGTTTAAGAGTTGTTGACGGGTCCCGCGTTGTCAAGTACATTCACGGACTTTTTCCTGAGCCGGGACATTACAGCTTCAAATAGAAAATCGAAGAACTCGCAGATAGTCAGTAAACTACATCCAAGAAACAGGCCCATGTTACCACCAAACTCACCTGTTGAAAAAAAAAATTCAATCGTGATTGCTGGCAGTAATTTTACTCCAAACACTGACACTTTAGTTGCCTTTCATTCACTTCTACTATACTTATTGATGCGAATTCGGCTACCGTCCACACTAATACCCTAGAAAACTCTTATCGTTTTGAGTAGAGACGCCTACAGCGGTGAAGCCCTGTCGTGTTAACCGTCATTAGTATAATTTCAGAGCTGAACAAAGAGTTTCCAGCAATCTGATTAGTCGAACGGTTCCTTATACCTGTTATATGACGCTATATAAACCGCTCCAGGCGGTTTATATAACATTGCGAGGCCTGACTTCTAAGCGCGCCACCTTTGCTATCTCGGCAAGTAAACATGGCGGACAGTTGGTGAATGAATTTTTCATCTATTTGCAAGTTATCATCCTAAGTCCAGGATATTTGAAAGGATGGAAAATTTTTAGAGCGACTGCTGTCATCCTTGGACCGAAAATCCTTTCAAGAACTCGTGTTCAAGGCAGTTAAGAATCGTAAACGCAGTGGTTACGTTAATTGTCAACAGGTCGGATCGATTGACCGAAATCTGTTTTTCTTCAAACTAAAGCTATTCATTTTGAGACAATGATAACAACTGTGGATGAAGTCAACAGCGATAAAACAGAGGTCCGGAAGAATGTATTTTTCGCAGTGTTTTGCTTGATTGTTTTACTGCCAAACTCGATGAGTAAACTGATTCACAATCGATGTAAGCTTACATGTAAGCTTCTTGTTAAGACTATACAGATGCATACGTGTATGCAAACGAACAATTGGGTCCCTCTTTTTATGTTTTAGTCCGTTATTCTCTGTTGTTCAGCTCTTAAATTATACTAAAACAATTATTCTCCTCAGGCTTGATGAAAATTGTCGAATTATCCCCTCGACTTCGTCTCGGGGATTATTCTACATTACTTAAGTTATACTAAAACAACTATTCTCCTCAGGCTTGATGAATATTGTCGAATTATCCCCTCGACTTCGTCTCGGGGATTATTCTACATTATTAAATTCTCAACCTCGGATAATGCAATTCTAGCTTTCTGATTGGTTCACTGTATCTCGGTTACCAGCCATTCTACCTATGTTTGACCTTATATGGAAATTAATGCGGCAAATGTGGCTTGGCATAATTTTTTTTTAGGAAGCCTAGTTCCGTCGGCAAAAAATTGGATAGAAAATAAATTCGGTGAACTGTCTACAGAAGAAATTAAGAAATTAAGGACAATCCCATCCCAGTAACTTACAACAAAAAAGCCATAAAGTTCGGAATGAGAATATTCAACGGTACGTACCTGTTAAGTAAAAGCTGTAAATTTCAAACATGAACATCGATATTTTACGCATTCATGAAGATTACGTAACAACAACAATTTTTACTTTAATATTACTGAATGGCTTGCTAGTCCTGGTGGCACCATATTTTCAAAATCGATAGAAGAAATGTCAAAAGAAGAATTGAATGTTTTTCGGAAGAGTTTTGCACGTTTGCGAGGAATAAAGATGGTACACTGTCTGTTTACAAAAGTTCATCAATGAAATCCATCTGAGCGGAGCCGCCATTGATCGTTTCCTTCGCTCGCTGCTGCTCAACAACAGTTTGCAAACTGTTTTCCACTATCTCTGACCCAGCCTTTGTTGAGGCAAATAAAGCATTAGAGCATTTGCAAAAGACCTCACATGGGCGTAGCCAGGATTTTTCAAAGGGGGGGGGTCACACTGACTCATTCAGAGGGTACTCATCAGATTCTCACCTGAATATTGTAGGTTGTTTGCTTACAAAAAGGTTTACAAAGGGGGGGTCACGGGCACCCCAGGACCCCCCCCCCCCCTGGGTACGCCCTTGCCTCAGAAAAACAGGCAACATTGCCGGCCTAAAAGAGCCCATGTAGAAACAGTTGGAAACCAGTTTCCAATGAACAGATGAAGATAAACCTTCAGTACAGTGTAATGACGAGGTTTGGTAAACTAGTTTCCAGTGACACTTTACTACGCTTGTACAAGGCATTTATACTCCCGCATTTTTACTACTGCTCAACAGTCTGGCATTTCTGCAACACGCGAGATTCTGATAAACTAGAGATACTTTAAAGGTAGCGTATCCTGAGATTTATTTTTAAGGACGCTGTTTCGGACTATACACAGTTGCTCAGTAGAGCAGGAACAACAACTTTAGAAAATAGGCGTCTGCAAAATATGGTGCTTAACATTTTTAAATGTCTTCATATTAACGGCTATCCCGCATATATGAAACAAATGTTTTCTTTACGCTCTGTTTCGTATTCCCTAAGAGGCAGTAACATTCTATCTCTTCCCAAGCCCTCTACAACTTGGTTTGGTTTAAATTCTTTTTGTTATCTTGCCTGTAACTCTGGCACTCGTTACCTGAGAATTATAGAACAGTGAGTCCATACAAAGACTTCGAGCGGCTTATCCACAACTATAATTTTTATGCGTAATTTGTTGGTTTATTAGGTAATTAACATATATATATATAAGTACGTAGCTATTTATTGTAGTTTTATATTTTCTGCCTGTATTTTTATTTTTTTACTTTTCCTCGGAGATATTGGCTAAGTCCAGCTACTCTGTAAATCCGAGATTAAATAAAGTGTTTGTGTGAATGCATGTAAACCGCTGTTCGACAGCGGTGAGCTCGGACGGGCAGAGAGCAAAAATGCCACAAAACTACAGAGGACGTAGTTTTACCACAGTCTCTTTTTTCGCCGACCAGGACGAGAGATGCAACGCCAGCAAACGCCAACAATTCTGTCCTCGCGAAAAATCCATCAAGGAGTTGAGTATTTTGATGAGCTGAACCGAAGCGTCGGCTCGAATCTTTACCAGCC
>JAHPZR010037967.1:15000-17500 GCA_019787425.1 Platygyra sinensis | reverse complement strand
ACAGCACTTCGATGGAGAAACTGAATTTTCCCTTTGGAAACCTCCAGTTTCGGTTGACCTCTCATGCCTGTGTTCTTGCTCTTGCATTGGTGGGCCGGCACATTTACTGTCCTCATTCAAATAATCGGCCCAGCCATATTTTCAAAATAGACTCTAAGTCCTGTCAAGCGTGTGGACAGCTCATCCATGTTCCTATGAAAATTTGCCTTTTCTGAATCACGATCCGAACTGATGAGTTCGGAAGCTCTCTCACCTCGTCTCCCTCTCAAAATAAAAACAGTTTCCCCAGCCTCTGAAAGCCTTTCTATTCTACATTTCTATTCTGTCTATGTCCCCATGGCCAGCAGATGAAAATACACAAATGCTTTGTTCTGCTTCGGCAAGGTGTGTTTTTGTCCGTTCAAAAAATGATATGAGTCGATTATCTGATCCAGCAATGCCACCTAGAATCGCCGTTTTGTTTATCATTGGTCGCGAGAGAGCTGGTTACAAAATCAGCATATAAAGCGCGCAGTGCATCATACCATACTGCGGGATGAAAGTTTGGAATGCTCAATGTAAGTGTATTTGGGCATGGTTATATGACAATGACCAGAGAGAATATAAAGTAAATTGAGCATATTTATTTGGAATTTGGCATGGTTACATGGCAATGACCATAAGCGAGTTGAGCATGTTTATTTGGATTTTGGCATGGTTATATGACAATGACCATAACAAATATAAAATATGTCACGTTAGTAGGAGTTGAGCGCATTTACAGTGGGTCGCGGTGGCGATCCTGTTTCAAGACCTAGCTGGGGAGACACTGTGCTGTCTTCTTGTGCAAGAAACTTTGCTTTTACATTGCTTCTCTCCGCTCAAGTGTATAAATGGGTACCGGCGAGGTAAATGCTGGGGGGTAACCCTGCGATGGACTAGCATCCCATCCAGGTGGAGAAGGTGATTTTTCTAGTTGCTTCATGCTATTAAAACTGGGATAAGCACATGACCTGATGGGTCACTTGCCTCGTGTGCTGAATGAACCTTCATTATCAGTTTTATTTCTCCGTATGGATAGTGGGGTCAGACGATGCCTTGCCTGCCTGAAAAAATTACATGTACATTACATTATTAAATTCTTTTCTAGCACGTTAGACTTCCAGCACCTTTCAAAACGAACTGCCGACAGGATGCGCTGCCGGGAATTGGTTCCTACACTAAAGACGGATGCCTTCATTCGTGCCTCTCAAATATGACCTTAACCCAATGTGGCTGCCGCAGTACCGGGTCGCCAGGTTTGATTTTCTTAGTATTGTTTTAAAATGGCACCATTAGTTCTGATTAAATAATAGCACTTTCCGTGTCTACATAGCCTCATCCTAACACGAAGGGGGTTCAAAACAGATAATTTTCCGGCCCCTACACCCCCCCCCCCCCCCCCCCCCGCCCCAAACCCGGTTTTTGGGGAAGGCTATATAAATATGGAAAGTACCCTATTACTTCTATAAAATATTTTTCAAGAATATGGGGGAATCTAAAACGTGTTTACATAATATCGAGTAATGAGAGCGCACGTAGTATCTCAGTTATTTTGTAATAATAAAAACAGACTGATGTCAACAAGATAATATTTGAGTGCTATCAATGTAAAAACATGTGGTACAAAAACCCTAAGGTCGATTGTGATTGTCTCTCCCCAGATCACGAGTGTTTTACTTTTTGGCGACTAAACGGGTGTATAAATTTAGTTGCCATCAAGAAAAGTCATTGTTACGTTCTTTTACACTAATCTTATTCAAAGATTGTTTTTCTTATCGAATTCCGACAGTTTTGCAGTTTACACTTTAATCACCTCCAGTCAATCCGAATGGTTTCATCGTGACGAAAACTCGTTTTGATACAGAGACACAAGGTATCTCGAAAATAGCCTATTGATTACTCTGGCGTCGTTCCAGTTTTTTTGCAAGTTAAAGGCTATAATTTTTCATTTTTTATAGCTTATACTTAACACTGTTAATGGGAAAGGAGGATTTAGGTGTGAACTTTTGTCGCAACATTTTAACAATTAAATCTACAAATATTATTATTTTTGTAGGTACAGAGGGGGCACCTGTCTGCTCCATGCAAGACCTTGACTGTGTTCAAGATTCTCGAAGTACGTAAGATAAAACTTTTAGTGATACTGGCGACGCAACATCACAGTCGTATATGGGGCGCCGTACTGGACATTATCACGAACTTTCCTTATACGCGCTCAACTCCTACTAAACGTGACATATTTTATATTTGTTATGGTCATTGTCATATAACCATGCCAAAATCCAAATAAACATGCTCAACTCGCTTATGGTCATTGCCATGTAACCATGCCAAATTCCAAATAAATATGCTCAATTTACTTTATATTCTCTCTGGTCATTGTCATATAACCATGCCCAAATACACTTACATTGAGCATTCCAAACTTTCATCCCGCAGTATGGTATGATGCACTGCGCGCTTTATATGCTGATTTTGT
>JAHPZR010037967.1:0-10000 GCA_019787425.1 Platygyra sinensis | reverse complement strand
TATGTTTTTGAGTGGATTGAATAACTATGTGAAATTGAATAAATATTTTATGATTGGATTGAATAAATATTTCCGTGATTGGATTGAATGAATATTTTACTGATTGAATGAATATTTCCGTGATTGGATTGAATAAATATTTCCGTGATTGGATTGAATAAATATCTTCGTGATTGGATTGAATAAATATTTCCGTGATTGGATTGAATAAATATTCACTCTGATTGAATTGAACTGAGAAACATGGGTTTGAATTGAATGCTTTTTCGGATTGTTTGAATATGTTTGGAAGATTAAATTAAATGGCATTACGCCAAAATGATTGGATTGAATAAATATTTGACTTGATTGAATTTTGCTACAAACGGCGTGCCATATTCGAGCTGGATATGTGGAGATAATTGCTGACCAGTTTCAGCGTCAGGGACAGAAAACATCTTAGCATCGGATTCATCTTCAGAATCGCCAAGACCCCGATGGTTTTTCGTGGCTGGTAAAGATTCGAGCCGACGCTTCGGTTCAGCTCATCAAAATACTCAACTCCTTGATGGATTTTTCGCGAGGACAGAATTGTTGGCGTTTGCTGGCGTTGCATCTCTCGTCCTGGTCGGCGAAAAAAGAGACTGTGGTAAAACTACGTCCTCTGTAGTTTTGTGGCATTTTTGCTCTCTGCCCGTCCGAGCTCACCGCTGTCGAACAGCGGTTTACATGCATTCACACAAACACTTTATTTAATCTCGGATTTACAGAGTAGCTGGACTTAGCCAATATCTCCGAGGAAAAGTAAAAAAATAAAAATACAGGCAGAAAATATAAAACTACAATAAATAGCTACGTACTTATATATATATATGTTAATTACCTAATAAACCAACAAATTACGCATAAAAATTATAGTTGTGGATAAGCCGCTCGAAGTCTTTGTATGGACTCACTGTTCTATAATTCTCAGGTAACGAGTGCCAGAGTTACAGGCAAGATAACAAAAAGAATTTAAACCAAACCAAGTTGTAGAGGGCTTGGGAAGAGATAGAATGTTACTGCCTCTTAGGGAATACGAAACAGAGCGTAAAGAAAACATTTGTTTCATATATGCGGGATAGCCGTTAATATGAAGACATTTAAAAATGTTAAGCACCATATTTTGCAGACGCCTATTTTCTAAAGTTGTTGTTCCTGCTCTACTGAGCAACTGTGTATAGTCCGAAACAGCGTCCTTAAAAATAAATCTCAGGATACGCTACCTTTAAAGTATCTCTAGTTTATCAGAATCTCGCGTGTTGCAGAAATGCCAGACTGTTGAGCAGTAGTAAAAATGCGGGAGTATAAATGCCTTGTACAAGCGTAGTAAAGTGTCACTGGAAACTAGTTTACCAAACCTCGTCATTACACTGTACTGAAGGTTTATCTTCATCTGTTCATTGGAAACTGGTTTCCAACTGTTTCTACATGGGCTCTTTTAGGCCGGCAATGTTGCCTGTTTTTCTGAGGCAAGGGCGTACCCAGGGGGGGGGGGGGTCCTGGGGTGCCCGTGACCCCCCCTTTGTAAACCTTTTTGTAAGCAAACAACCTACAATATTCAGGTGAGAATCTGATGAGTACCCTCTGAATGAGTCAGTGTGACCCCCCCCTTTGAAAAATCCTGGCTACGCCCATGTGAGGTCTTTTGCAAATGCTCTAATGCTTTATTTGCCTCAACAAAGGCTGGGTCAGAGATAGTGGAAAACAGTTTGCAAACTGTTGTTGAGCAGCAGCGAGCGAAGGAAACGATCAATGGCGGCTCCGCTCAGATGGATTTCATTGATGAACTTTTGTAAACAGACAGTGTACCATCTTTATTCCTCGCAAACGTGCAAAACTCTTCCGAAAAACATTCAATTCTTCTTTTGACATTTCTTCTATCGATTTTGAAAATATGGTGCCACCAGGACTAGCAAGCCATTCAGTAATATTAAAGTAAAAATTGTTGTTGTTACGTAATCTTCATGAATGCGTAAAATATCGATGTTCATGTTTGAAATTTACAGCTTTTACTTAACAGGTACGTACCGTTGAATATTCTCATTCCGAACTTTATGGCTTTTTTGTTGTAAGTTACTGGGATGGGATTGTCCTTAATTTCTTAATTTCTTCTGTAGACAGTTCACCGAATTTATTTTCTATCCAATTTTTTGCCGACGGAACTAGGCTTCCTAAAAAAAAATTATGCCAAGCCACATTTGCCGCATTAATTTCCATATAAGGTCAAACATAGGTAGAATGGCTGGTAACCGAGATACAGTGAACCAATCAGAAAGCTAGAATTGCATTATCCGAGGTTGAGAATTTAATAATGTAGAATAATCCCCGAGACGAAGTCGAGGGGATAATTCGACAATATTCATCAAGCCTGAGGAGAATAGTTGTTTTAGTATAACTTAAGTAATGTAGAATAATCCCCGAGACGAAGTCGAGGGGATAATTCGACAATTTTCATCAAGCCTGAGGAGAATAATTGTTTTAGTATAATTTAAGAGCTGAACAACAGAGAATAACGGACTAAAACATAAAAAGAGGGACCCAATTGTTCGTTTGCATACACGTATGCATCTGTATAGTCTTAACAAGAAGCTTACATGTAAGCTTACATCGATTGTGAATCAGTTTACTCATCGAGTTTGGCAGTAAAACAATCAAGCAAAACACTGCGAAAAATACATTCTTCCGGACCTCTGTTTTATCGCTGTTGACTTCATCCACAGTTGTTATCATTGTCTCAAAATGAATAGCTTTAGTTTGAAGAAAAACAGATTTCGGTCAATCGATCCGACCTGTTGACAATTAACGTAACCACTGCGTTTACGATTCTTAACTGCCTTGAACACGAGTTCTTGAAAGGATTTTCGGTCCAAGGATGACAGCAGTCGCTCTAAAAATTTTCCATCCTTTCAAATATCCTGGACTTAGGATGATAACTTGCAAATAGATGAAAAATTCATTCACCAACTGTCCGCCATGTTTACTTGCCGAGATAGCAAAGGTGGCGCGCTTAGAAGTCAGGCCTCGCAATGTTATATAAACCGCCTGGAGCGGTTTATATAGCGTCATATAACAGGTATAAGGAACCGTTCGACTAATCAGATTGCTGGAAACTCTTTGTTCAGCTCTGAAATTATACTAATGACGGTTAACACGACAGGGCTTCACCGCTGTAGGCGTCTCTACTCAAAACGATAAGAGTTTTCTAGGGTATTAGTGTGGACGGTAGCCGAATTCGCATCAATAAGTATAGTAGAAGTGAATGAAAGGCAACTAAAGTGTCAGTGTTTGGAGTAAAATTACTGCCAGCAATCACGATTGAATTTTTTTTTTCAACAGGTGAGTTTGGTGGTAACATGGGCCTGTTTCTTGGATGTAGTTTACTGACTATCTGCGAGTTCTTCGATTTTCTATTTGAAGCTGTAATGTCCCGGCTCAGGAAAAAGTCCGTGAATGTACTTGACAACGCGGGACCCGTCAACAACTCTTAAACAAATACCTTCAACATCTCAGACCAAATGACCACACTCTTCAAGAAGTATGTGGTCCGTGGCATCATGATCATCTGCTGTGCTTCGGGAAACAACGAAAACACCAGGAAATGCACCTTGTAATCAAACTGAGTACTAGTCCAACACGCAGACTGAAGTCCTCTCATCGATATTGTTAGGTAGTCGTTCATCATACGGGAGCACCTTTTTCAACGTAAATCAATTTGAGTTTTTTATACCGCGAAAGGACTTAGAGCTACTAAAGCATTATGACAATGAATTGTCGATTTTCATGTGACGCCATAATTTTCCAAAATTAAAAATTACCATCCTTGTGAGGTTTTTGTTCCATCATGCAGATATAAGACCCTCTAATAACTTGATGCCTTACAGCGTTTACGCTCGCCAGGATTTCTCAGTCTTTCATGGGTGAAGTTTTAATTCAGTCAAGTTTTCTGCCTTGCGAAACATTAAAATGGCGGCCTAAGGAGGCGGCATAGAGTTTCTCGCGTAGGTAAAAAAGAGACGTTATCGCTCAAGTTTTAGCTAACTGAACAGTTCTGCCCTGTAGAAGAATTAGTACTTTCAATATGTCGGAGCTCTAGAGTTTCAGTAGCAAAACTCAATGGCCAATGCTTCTGTTACTTTACGGCCACCATGATGGTGCTCCTCGGAAGGACACCATCATGGTGTCTTGATAAAAAGCTCTATAAATTTGGGTGAAACAAGTTAACGAATAACACTCGGAAGAAAAACCACCCAGACCTAAATCTTGGCAAGATTTTGTATATATAAATTAACTATCATATACCTGATTCTTGAGTTAATTTATTGAATGGTTACGATTTTTAGTTCTGGTCGCGTGACAGTGAAAACCCTAAGCAGTCTGATGCGAGAACTTGAGATTTCTTTTCTTGTTTATAAGCCAGAGCCACCTTGTTTATAAGTACCACTATATTCTTTACAAGAATATTGCGTAGTAAACGTCAGCTTTGTTTTTTTGATAATCAATTACTCTTAAAGCTTAATATTAGTGCATGGTATAGTCAATAAAAATTATAACAGTATGTGAGTATTGGCCAGTTTGTAATCATCCTACTTAGACTTTCTCGTCTTCAAAATCGAATGTCACCATTTGTCGCCGCACGAGGCAAAATATACAAAAATGTTAAAGAGGAGACCCAATGGAAGGCGGGACTGACATACGTGTTAGATAACACCAGGTATTTTGCCTTGTTGAGTCGCAAATGTTAATCAGATTTTATTTTGGAAAGGCAGAAGACTGGAATCGGGCATATTGCCATAGCAACATCAAAATGGGTACCATCTGTTATATTTAATAGGGTGCAACACCCCTGCCAAGTTTCAATAGCATCGCTTTATTATTGGCGGAGATATTCTTAATTCAGTTTGTGCCTCACCACTCTACTCGCACAAACGATGACGTCATCAGTGACTAAATTTGCACAATATCTCTGGAACAAAAAAGGTATCACAAAAAGAAAAACACCATTCTACTCTACTGTGAAAAGCCTTTTAAATTAACGTATTTTTGAAATGACTTATTTTTCGGGTCGTAAGCAGTTTCAAAATAATTGCTGACACAGATTGATCAGTCAGGGATGAAACATCAAAACTTCGCTTTTTAAAATCAGTTTGAATATACGCATAACCTTGCTTTCTGTTGCAAATTTTCCAGTCCGTTTCAGGGCAAGGCAGCGAAAAAAGTACAGCTAGCTCCAGATGGTCAACAGCCAGCTGTATCGCAGCTATAAGATGTCTTCGACACTTATCAAACTCTTTTGAGAATCTCCAACCAGAGATGAGACAAATCTCCACCTTCACGAACGCTCCCTTCATAGGCCTTCAGTGCAGAAACGTGAGAGGACTGGGAAAGAAAATGGTTGTTTTCCGTTTGTTTGAAAAACTAAGATGTTCAAATGAAAGATCAACTCAATTTGAGACTCTTTGGCACGAATAAAAGTATTTGGAGGAGCAAAATGGCAAAATGGTAGCTCTTCAAATGTTACCCAGAATAGAGAGTTTGTATGGTTGGGTAGACAGGCCAAAAAATTATAAGGGTTTATATGGAAAATTTGCAACTTTTGCAAGGCTCCCATTTGGCCAATTTTTCGCTGAAAAGTCTTAAACTTGGTTGGGTAGCTTTTCATTCATGAACATTTATGCTGAAATGTTTAGATTTTCAATCTAATCAATATAAGAAACTCGCCCCAGTGCTCTCACGTTTTTGCAATGGGCTATTCAAAACGTGATCGAATCGAATGGCCTCCAGTGTTGACCGTTACAGCAAGTTTTCCAAGCGAGTTTTTTTTCTTTTTCTTTTTTTTTTTTTCAACTCCTTCATTATTTAAGACAGCGTGTACGCTTTTCGGCTTACAGGGCTGCTCTGATGACAAAAACTGACTTGACTTTCCCAGCATTTTCTTTAAGATTTGTAGATTTTGTTGTTCAACTCTGCTTTCGGCCTAAGTTTTCAATTTCATACCACGAAAATCGAACGCTCGATTCAAGCGTGGCCGTGGCGTGATTTTCTGAGCCAATCACAATTCTTTGCTACCAATATCAACCCTATGAGATTGCCTCATTTGGTATAGACAATAGATTACCGGTCAAATGGCTGTTTTCGTGTTTGCCAAAGTGGGCAAAGGCCGGTTTTCGACTTACGTTGAAAGATTTTTGCTTCTTTATTACATAAAACAAATAGATTTCATGTTGCGTTGTGTCTGTCCAGTAACAGTTCACAGAAGACGACAAAATATGGTAAGAACACCAGTGACGCACTCGACTATCGCCTCGTGTACCACTTTTTTGTTCTTATCACATTTTGACGCCATTTGTGATCTGTTACTGAACAGACGCACCGCAACATAGAATGTACTTGATAGTGTCTCTCGGCGGATGAACTTCACGGAATCAATTTAAAGCAATAAGAATCGGAGAAAATTTGGTGGTGAGCTATAATGACTAGCGAGTGTGCAATGGCTCAGCCAATGAGATTACAGCATTTGAATTAGCATACTAGTAGAATTCTTCTAAAACGTGTTGGTTATTTTACGTTTTACGTTAGTTTACGTGTTGGTTTGCAAAAACGGCTGCGAACCTCTACAAAGGCGCATAATTTTTGGTCATTAAGCCTTTTTATGGTTGTACCCATTGCCTTTGCCGTCTTGTTTTGTGTCAGGTCTCCAGCAAATTGGGTGAAAATGTTTGAAATTACAAACGCAGCAAACACACTTTTGCAAAATCTGGCAAGATAGCCTGTCTTCGTTGGCTCACCTTTAATGATTGAAGTAAAGACCGTGAAGAGCATGTTGAGTTTCTTGTGGCCTTTTTCTCAAAACATGCAGGCTCCGTCAGTCTCGTGTGAGCCAAGTGAATGTATATAGTTTGCAATAAATAATTAATAAAAACAAAACCGAGTATATGTATGGTTTAAGCAGGTGAGCAATTCAACGCTTGGCAAAACATAACTACAGCTAGATTAAACAAGTTAGATTTAGGAAGACGTTTGCTACGGAAACGGCGCGTAATTGCAATACAAAATTCTATGAATGCAGTTAAGGATTTACACTAGTCGTGATATTTGAAAATTATCTCAAAATTGTACGATCATGTGGGCGAGTGGAAGTTAAACGAATTTCCAAATATCACGGGTAGCCTAAATGTTTAATTACCAGAGATTTCGTATGATTACGTAATGTTATGAATGCGCGTGCAATTAGGAGTATGAGTGATATGAGTGATATTAGACTACGGGTGAAAAAATTTTCTCAAAATTACACCAGTCCTTAGTCGAGTTTTTTTGTTTGTTTTCAAATTGCAAATAATACGAGTAGTTTACTGAGTCCTAATTGCTCAAGCTTTCATGCGACTACTCATTAATTACATGAAAATTACAAACGCGCGCGTTAATTTGCACTGCAGCGCAAATTACAAATGAGCGATAAATCCCCCTGCTTTTAGTCAATCACAAGGAAGTTATGTCATCAGTAATATAATGAAAAAGTTATATTTGTTGACAAGAATAGGAATCTGAGTAAACGGAAACAGAAAACCAGGAGGTTAGCAGACAACTTGAAATTAAAGTAGTGTCATGTTTTATTTTGTTTGTTTCGGTGAGAAGGGCAACGAGGCTCTTAATTACAGCATTGCAGGGCCATTTTTGTTATGATAATCGTGTTTCATAGGGAAATTAAGAAACAAAGGCCGCCTATCGATTTGGAACACTTGCTGGCTTTAATTTTTGCACCCAGCTGCGCTGTCTACGGAACCGTTCCATTTTTTGTGTTAAGCGGCAAAAGAAATGCGACGTGTGGTGGTGTAAATAAATCATCTCGCGCTTGGAGCGCGGACGAGATAACTCCCTTTCGTCGCCAAGAAGAAATAGTCATTGTGTGTATCGTTATTTCCAGTGACTTTGCAGAGATATCTTTTCTGATATCTTCGCTTTTGATATAACGCTAGAGGTAATCTCTAGTGATTTGACTAGCAAGCTGTGGAGGACCATCAAGAAAGGCTGTCTGTTTGTAAGGTAAGTATAGATAAAGCTTAAAATAAAAAAAAAAAAATCTATTAATAAAAATAATAATAAAAAAAAAAACAAATACAAAATACACCGGCCAGTTTGGAATTGCGTTCTAAGACCAAAGCCTGTTTTGCAAATTTATGTTCAATTCAAAATCGAGGGAACGATGAAATCAGAAATTAATTATTGCAATAGCGAGGCGATAACCAGTACATTTAGTAAAACCCTGAAATCATTTTTATTACAATCCCGCCCAAAAATCAGTGCCACAGGAGCTTTCAGTCGTGCGTACTGAGGTGGCATTGTGCAGATTCGTTTTTACATGCACATGAAACTCTTCCCAAAGCAAAAGAGGACCTCAATTTAGCGTGATCGATTGCGCAGGACAAAAAATCACTGAGTTAAGAGTGACTTGGGGAACTTAATTAATTATGCTAGTTTAAATTTGAAGAGCAATATTCGACGGCAGGTGGAAAAGAATAAGGTTCCACATACATTATGCTTCTATGCAAACTTTAACGCATGGCGAGAAAAGAAATTGTGACCAACTTGAAAAACGACGCTTGCCCGGCTTGACCGTCATATTTTAGATCGAATTCCCTGAAAAAATATAATAGATCAACACATAAAACAATTTTAAGGAATTTTCTTCTTTTTAGTTTTAAGTTTTATTTTTATACATTAAAGGAATCAAATTATACTTTAATTTTCACCAATTTAGTGGAAACCCAACATTGAAAAGCAAGCAATTTAGTGAGGTGCCGTCAGTTGCCATGGCAACAACGCAAGAGACAGAACAGGCTCCAACGGATTACTTCAAAGCAAAAATGGAACTAATCCAAAACAGGCGCTATTATACCAGATGGGAAGCGTTTGCCTGCAGCACAACCCTTCACGGGCTAAGACACGTCTTTGATAAGAGCTATTCAATAGCTAAACGGATCATTTGGCTTTTATTCCTATGGAGCGCCTCTGCCGGTTTTTTGTATCTTCTGTCTGTCAGCGTACGCAAATTCATGTCGAAGCCGATGAAGACAGTAGTGTCTCAAGCAACACCGGCAGATGGCTTGAAATTCCCCGCTGTGACAATCTGCAATTTAAACAAGTTTATGAAATCCAAGGTAGATGTGGCAGATGAGGATGAAAACTTTGCAAAAATGGGATTCAACGTAAGTGGATGTAGTGAGACACGTCAAGTTCGTGGGAACCTTACGTGCGGCCAAGCGTTATTGTGTGCTTATGAGTGGTATGGAACAGTCCTGGTTAACGGTTGCAATGAGACAACGCGACAAAACATAATCAAGGCGCTAAACCACTCATCAGAACGCCTGTTTAACGAGGAAGAATTTCTCTCCAAGTATGGCCATGACATGGCGAGCATGTTTGTTCTCTACTGCCGTTTCATGAAAGAAGATATCTGTTCGGATAAAGATTTCGTTCCAATCCTAACACAATACGGCTTGTGTCACACCTTTAACTCTGGTCAAAATAAACCTGTGCTTCATTCCCTATTAGAAGGTCCTGACCTTGGGCTAAATATTGTACTGGATGTTCAGCTGAATGAGAGCACATTGAGCGAGTTTTCAACAGGATTAAAAGTGATCGTGCACGATCAAAATACATTTGTCAACCGACATTCTGGATTTAACGTCCTTCCCGGTACGCACGCGTCAGTCGCAGTCAAGTTAAGAAAGGTTAGTTACTGGTATAACACCCAAGAGGTAATACCCTTTTATATAATAACCAAATCAATGCGCGCGCTCTGATTGGTCAATCAGCTGTGGGTTATTGTGCCGGTAAACCCACAGAAAAATCGCGCGCGTCTTCTGAATTATTATATAAAAGCAATAGACCACAAGTTTTCTATGAGTTATAGGCTAATAAACCACTTGGGATGTTGGTAGAACACTCGAAGAATTCGCAATCCACTAGCCTGCGGCTCGTG
>JAHPZR010037966.1:52500-60383 GCA_019787425.1 Platygyra sinensis | reverse complement strand
TAGGTAGCATTAAAATTGCCAGCTTTTCCTTCCAGCGGTAGGTACATTTTATATACGTTCCTGATCTGTGTCGAGCGTGACGGTCACATACTTCCATGTTTTTTGTATTACTGACCATTGTTTTCCTCGAAGTCGGTATAATGATGTAGAGTCCTCTTAAAAAGGTTTGTAGAATTACCCTTTTAGACAACTCTCCGCACACATACAAGTATGAACAGTAAACGGTGGGGATCAGGGGATCCACAGAAGGACTCATAAATGCTCCGGCCATTTTGTGTTTACAACAGGTGTTTTTATTCCCAATCTTCGCGAGAGTATCACATCATGATTCTGGAAGGAAAAGCTGGCAGTTTTAATGCTACCTAGGATTCAACGATCGCTACAAAGTACCAAAACTTTGATCTTGAAGCCAGGTAAGAGTTTTACGTGAATTTATCGGAGCACTTTACGAAGGCGAGCATGTTACTCACTGGAATATTTTCAAAATTTCCCATTCTTTAAGCGGTTGTCAGTTTTCAAAACCTAGTGGGCAAACAAATTTTATTATCGTTTTAAATTAAGTGTCATTTATACTATTTATACTTTCTATTCATGTAGTTCAGCAGTTTCGAACAGGTGCCACATTTTTAAAACGTGCCTTCGAAAGAGAGCTATTTTCGTGCTTGGTTGAAAACTCGATTTAACGGGTAGAAAATCTGCTTCTAACCGTTGAGGGAAAAATATTGAGTTATAATTGCAACATGGCTAAAAAAAACTGCTGTGATGTATCTATAGTTGAAAAAAAAAAAAAACTGGGACTTTTGAGCGAATATTAACTTTTTTAGAGCGCCAGCAATATATGCTATTTTTCCAGTTTCGGCAGGCATGGAATTTGAGTCGAGCGGACCGAACTTGAATTAAGCCAAGGAAAATTCAGTTACAATTTTAATCAAATAAGACTCTTTTTAGTGATTGACTAGGTAAGAGCTTTAAAATCCCAGCTTATGAGAAAAATCGAATTTTCGAAGTAAAATCAGTGGTCGGTTTTTAGAGAGACGGCCTCTTATAAAGTAATTGGAATTTTTCTCTCCTTGTTCGTAACAGTTCGCCCTCGATCTTATTATTTTACCCTGGAAAAAGGTCGGCACACACGATTAGACTAGTCCGAGTGATCAGTTTTAATAGCTGCAATGATTTCTGCTTTTTGCCATCGTCTTGTAAGTCGTCGCTTACAATTAAGCCAGAAGTCGATACGACGTTGTTTAATAGGATTTCTTTTCCTCCAGGTAAACTGCCTTTTATCAGGATTTCGTAGTCTCCAAATATCAATGAGATTATATTCGAGCATGATATCTTGAATATTTCTAACGGTAGATTTTGTTTCATTTGGCCTCCGGAATTATCGAGATCGTGGCGTCCTAAATGAACAGTGAAATATCCGCCAATGATGACCCTACATTCTGTATCAAAATTAGCACTTTAAACAGCAGATAAAGTTTCTTGAAAAAAGACTTTTTGTTCATTTAGTTTGGTAGGAGCGTATAAATTAAGCAGCAGAAATGGCGATTCTTAAATGGTCATTTCCAATAATATATATCGACCTTCATCGTCTATTATGGTATTTTTTTTTATTTCGTACTGTAGCTGCTCATTAATAAGGACAAGCACTCCTGTGCTATGATTTAAACCATGACTAGGAATCATTTCTTCCGCGCCATTGAAATTTCCATTCGTTTATAATCTCAGGTGTGCTATATGTCTCTTGAAGAAACGTTATATCCGATTTTTGTTTTTGATTTACGCTTGTGGAGGTCTCGATGTCTCGAGCATTAAGTGACATAATCTTGACATTAAACTCTCCACTGTTTTTGTTTTTGGTGTTGTGTAAATGAGCAAATAGGTAGTACTGAGCCAGTAAAATACAATTCTTCTGTAACTAGTTTTTACGATAACTGCAAAAATTCACGCGCGCTCATTGGTTAAATTTTATTGTCCATATGCGGACAGACACATGAATTTGAAATTCATGCGACGCGTCAGCGAGCGAGTGCGGGCAATTCGACAATTTGTTATCGTAAAAAACAAATTGATATCAGTTTTTAATTGCGTCTGTCCTGTTATTGACAATGAATTTCGTCATAACATTGTCAAAGTAGTCTGCGGATCCACTCGGCTATCGCCTCGTGGATCCACAGCTACTTTGACAATGTGATGACGAAATTCATGATCAGTAACAGGTCAGACGCATAAAAAACTGTCGTCAATTTGTTAAATCTACGATAATTAACTGATGACATTACGACTGCAGCATAGCGTGGTATATGAAGCTGATACTTAAGTAGGTTACATAATCACAGACATGTCTACAACACAAACATACAAAGGAGGCTGAAAATGCAGCACTTACCAATTGCCCGAAAGCAAATTACATGGTTGTCCTTACGCCTCCTTAGAATATCATTCCTGCATGACATCAGGTGCTCCTTAATCGGCGTTTCTAAAACGCGGGTCATGGGTCAAGGGTGAGGGCCGAGGGTCAAGGGTGAGGGTCGAGGGTCAAGGGTCAAGGTCAGGGTAAGAAGTGAGGAACAAAGAGTCAAAAGTGAGAGTCAAGGGTAAAATCGAGACCGAACCACATCGCAAAGGGGTTAGGGAGAGGGGTAGGCCTGCTCGTATATCCATTTGCTTGCTCGATCTCGCCGCGCGTTTGGAAAGGAAACAACTGGCCTCCAGCTCGATCTAACGATAAAAAAAAATGAGATAAACTAAAAAGCTGCTAGGAGTCTATTTAATTGTAAATTTTAGGATACACTAAAATAAATCACTAAAATAAATTCCCACTGAGTTACGGGAATTTGCAGGATTTCTTAGGTGGATTGAATTGTTCCATGTGGTCCCTGTAAACGTTTTTCTGCCGGTATGCAGTGGCGGATCCAGACCGTGAGCTACTGAGTCGTGCAAATGTTAACATGTCGTGTTTGCCAGTCATTGGTCATTTGTTTGACACCACAATTGCAGCATCAGCTATTAAAGAACGTTTAAAATGACCCGTTCTGGAAATTGACCAAAGCCACCTTAAGTGTTAAATAAATTAAATAAAAGTAAATACATTTGTTTAGTTACTGCTAGGAGAAGTTATTGGTGATGGCCTTCTGCATGATTAATTTGTATTGGCAGACACACAGAAGACCTCTTTACTTTGTCGTTTTAAGAGGGGACTCTGGACGTATAAATGTACATGTTATAAGCATGAGTTCAACTAAGTAGTATTTTGTTGTCCAGAAAGTTGCAGTTTCTTTACAATTTTAAGAAAAAGTATTTGTTATTGATGTAGCTTTCTGGATGATCAATTCGTATAGGCGGCCACATGGAGGACCTCTTTACTTTGTTGTTTTACCAGTATAATGTTATAATTAGTTCAGTTAAGAAGTAGATTAGTTCTCCAAAAGGTTGCAGTCTCTTCAAAAATATTAAGAAAAACTATGTGTTAATGATGTAGCCTGTACAATCAGTTTGTATAGGCTGCCTCACGGAAGACGTCTTCACATAGTTGTTTTACGGAAGGACTTTTACAAATGGCAATTAATTAGTTCAGTAATGGATTTGCTTAGTTATAGTTTCATTAAAATTTGAATAAAACCTTATCCTTGACCCTTACCTTTGACCCTTGACCCGTGACCCTCGACCCTCACCCTTGACCCGTGACTTGCGTTTTAGAAACGCAAAGAGCGAAAGAACTAAATAAATAAGTTAATGTTTACAACAACTTCTCGTGATGCGGAATAAACTGTCCGTTGATATAAATTTTTTTGAATCGATTGCAAGTGAAGGTGTTAATATAGTTAACGCTCATCTTCGACTTATATATTTAATTGTAGACTTTTATCTTGATATAATTTGTAAATTAATGCATCTGTCTTCAGTAGATATTGGATATTACACGATGGCGAGAAGATGTGAATTTTATGTTCGAGTGGCAAGAACAATATGCTCTTGCAACGAGAACATTAAATTCGTATCTTCGAGTTAACGTGTAATGTTCTTTTTATTATATAAACGTACTGATAACGGCGTTTTTGATGATTTTCGGAAGATTTCCAACCACTTTCCGAACACTTCCGAAGATTTTCCAAATTTGTCCCGAAAACCAGACGAACGTACCCGAACATTTTCCGAGAATTTACGGAAATTTCCCAAGATGTCCGAAGATTGCCGAGGACTTTCGACAAAGACCCGAAGATTCAATGATACACCAACGAATTGAAGTACAATTTAAGAGACTAATCTGATGTCAGTGAAACCATCGATATCTTCGATATCTACCTGTGAGGATATCATATCTTCACATGTGTGGATCTCGTATCGTTTTCATCAATTTGTTACCACTTGGTATACCACTGACTTTTATATAATAAAATGACTCCTTTCCTATAGCTGGAATCTTCTTAATAGGCAAATGTCAGAGAAAACCCGGCAGAAACACAAGATTGAGGTCTCCACTTGACCTTCCTTCATCTTTTCACAGTTTAAAAGATATGCGTAGCAACTGTGATAGTTGTCGATGTAGTCGTTCAAGTTTCTCAGTGGAGATATCACCTCATCAGTCATTATTTGTTCTCGCAAGATGTCCCAAATAGCCGAAATTTCGGGCAACTGTAGGTGAGCTTAGAGGACACTTGGTAAAAATACCAGAAACTCTTATTGTGGTAGGATAAAATATGTCCTGCTATTGGTTTGCTGAGGTATATTAGTTTTAATTCTTTCGGTTTCTGCTGGGTGCCAAAAAAATATCGCCGCTTAATCCTGAATGAGCGTGACCCAAATTTAGCCACTTTCTGCTAGATGATATGTTTTCCAAAAGTGCGGCGGTTGATTTCTATAGAAAATCATTTTTGCGATTTTCTTTTATGCCGTTATTAATATCCAGTTTAGTTAAAATTGGTATCTACAGACAAATCGGAGAAACATTTGTCGCAAAGTCCAAAAAAAAAACATTACTCAGAATCATTTCCCTCAAAATATTTTGCCATTTCGACTTTCTGCGATTTCTAGCCATGATTTGCTGAAAAAACTCATTACCTGGATTGCAGAATGCAATATTTAGGTTGTGACATTGTTATTAATCGTTCTACCGTAAGTGTTCTGATCACTGCCCGGCCGGGGCGCTTTTCTTCTAGATTTAAGAGAGTACTGGGTGTAGTTATTCGAAGGGGAGGGCGCTTTTTTAGATTGTCTTCAATCATAACGTAACTCGCGAATTGCACAGTTAAGGACGGTGGCTACTTTTGCTAGTGCGCACACATTCTGCGCATCACGCAAGCCATGGTTTAAGCGCGCGCGCGCTGGAGTTGACATTGACGCAATCAACTACGCCACCAAGTACACGACTAAAATTAAAGCAAAATTTTCCTACTGTGACCAAATCACTTTTAATGAACCTGTACTTAAACCAGGAACACTGGAATAGCAGCATATCGCTAAGCCATAAATGTTAACGTCTTCCACCTGAAAAGCTGGCTGTTATCTTTCGAAAATTACACTGAAACCAAACTGTACTCATGTACCTGCAGATGGCGTAGTGCGCGCGCAAAAACGCAAATGTCTTACTTACTGGGGAGGTGACAGGAAAACATGTAACCGCCGGACCGTGAAAGTTTTCAAAAAAGATCAATATCTTAAAAAAAAAAACGTGTGGTTACCCCTACATTTTATGTTGCGAAATGGATTAGTTTCTGGTTGTGAGCAAAAGGTATTTAGACCAGGAGCCATAAGCAGGGACGGAGACCGTAAGTCTTAGGATGCGCGTGGACCCATGATATGGGACAATTTTTCTGTTTTTAGAACAAATTGCGCCTTCCTGACGTCATATATCCGCGCTGATCCACGCACGTGTCTTGGCCTCTCGCGTGGATGTTGTCACGTTGTGTGATGAAATTGTGAGAGTTGCGAGATCCTCTTGCCGATTTTTCACAGCAATGGCAGGGAATAAGGCAGAGAAGAAGAAGCAGGGCTCTTCTATGTACTTTCATCCTCTGATTTAATGGAAAAGGTGTGTTTTTCAAGGTCGAGAATTTCTTTAATTTCGCGCTGTGAATGAATAAAATCCGCTCGCCGGCTAGTTGTACGCGTAAACTTTTGTGTTTGTTCTATAGAGTTCTGTAAGAACACTGTTTACTCCGGTGTCGAGCTGTTAATTTGTGAGTTTGCCAAACAATGCTTAATCATAACCAAAACCTGTTTTTGATAGTTTCTTGTTCTTTCTGCTCGTTTGGCTAGTTTGCAAAAGTTTTTGTCTGACGCGTACGAGTAGTTCATTTGCATACTGCAGCGCGTGCACTTTCAAGTCCGAGTCGGTGTTTTCAGATTGTCAAGCAAAATCGTGAAAAAGATTTGTTTCGTTGTCTTTTGTGCTGAGATACTACAACAATTTTCACTAACGTTCACCAAAAGACTACTAACATCATGTGTGTTTCTTCTTTCTTTCGCCGCGAAAATAAAATAGACAAGGAGTTTTAACTCAATCGAAATCTTTATTCGAGTTTTGATTACATGCGTCATCGTAACTTTTCTGATTATTTCTGCTGTTTTCACATATTTTCAGCTAAGCTTTTAATATGTTCTCAAACATTAATCAACCTTAAACATTAGAGATATTATATGAGTTCGATATACGTTTCACACCAAAGTGCAAAGTCCAATTTGTCATGTTTTACTAGCTGTGCAAAACACGAATCGGCGGGCGTTCTTACTAATGGACAACAGACAATTTATTGGATTTACACAAACAAAACTAAGCAGCATCTAAGGACATAAACCTATTGTCACTTATTGGGCCTAAACGCTGCTATATCCAACTAGTTCTTTTTTCTTCTGTGTTATGGAAAAGCTGTTAATCTTCTTCATATGTGAAATTTAGATTGGAGTAATGTGAAGTTGTCGTAAAAGGAGCAGCGTAACTCAACTTGGTCAGGGATAAAAAGCGAGACATACCTAAATTAGGCACCGTCTTCACTCAGACTGGAGCAACTTACGGCGGAAATACTTAATCAAAATTCCAACAGCCATGAAGGCGTTGAGTGATGGGCCAAACGGATCCAAAAGCATAAACGATTTCGGGAATTTCGGACGCCATTTCTCCTGCGCGACATCCGCGAAAATCCTCGCAGCAGTGTGCGCGCGTGTGCCGCAGGCAATGGCGCAATTTGCTCTAAAAATAGAAAAATTGTCCCATATCATGGCGCCAACCCCAATACTAGAAATGGCGCGCGCTTACGGTCTCCGTCCCCGATTATAGCTCCTGTTTAGACTGTATTTTAGATGAATCAGAGGAAGGCTGTCAGAGACGCTAATAGCGCTTTTGCAACGATTTTGTTATTAAAAGCGTGCCGAAAATGATTTTAATGTTAATATTTGCCATGTAGTTTAAAGATCTTTTAAAATGTGTTTGCCTTTCTGTATGTAGGAGGGAGTTCTAAGGAAATCTGTGAGGAAATATCCTTTCCCTCTTTGTTCAGAAAAATGCTGATGTCAGCATTTTTGTTGAGATTCAAGGCTACTTATCTCGAAAAAATGCGTGGCTATCCTTATTTTTCTTTGTGGATTCCAATAGCCCTTGCAATTATCTACTTTTTCCGCGTGGTCCTAACCTGTCGCAAAAACCTTTGTATTTAGTAAGCACCGTCCTTAATTGAGCCACTGATAACATAGCTCGGGCTCCAGTTCGTACGGCGAAGTTGTCTTTTGCTTTGTCTTTCACCGAACAAACTGTCACTGAGCATATTTGGTATTTATAGACATTTCAGATGCTCGGCAGTGCCTTTTTTAAACTTAGAGTTCGAATTCACACTGTGTTTATTCGTCGGCAAATAGAGTCCCCCACAACGTTGGTTTTTTGGAAAGGTCTT
>JAHPZR010037966.1:32500-47500 GCA_019787425.1 Platygyra sinensis | reverse complement strand
TGGGACGAGAAAGCTCAAGAGATCATCTTCTCTTAGAAAGCCCTATAAACCGACAAAATAGCTGAACTTAGGTTGAAGTGAGGAACGATCCGCCTTTCCATTTCTTTGTTTTTTTTTCCCCTTAATTCAACGTCTGTAAATACCACAGAATTAAGAAACTATATCATGCTAGCCCTTCCTGCCCTCCTTCAAAGGAGTACCATTATTTTCTTGGCCAAAAAGACGTACCAGAGAGCGATAAAAAAAAGTTGCGTTTCTAGCTTCTTTACGGAACATAAGAAGATGCATGTGTTGTCTCTTCCCTACTATAGCAAAAAGAAAACAGAAATACACTTGTCACGACCTTTCAGTCTACGATCCATCTGCTAAACAATGCTATTAAGCTCGGGTCTGCAGTTGTGAACAAAATCTTCCTCAGAGACATAACTGTTCTTGACAGCTTTGCGTCATAAGACTGACGACATTCCCGAACACGAGGTACACCAATCAGAGGTTACTGAACTTATCGACTTGCAGTAGTTTGTGGCTAAAGTAAAGCGCGCACTTCTTGTTAGTTGTATTGACGACTGCTCCGACTAAAAACCAGGGAGAGTTGAGTCAAGAAATGGCGGGTCAGTGAAATTTGGTGTCGTCTGTAAAGGATGGCTGTTGATAGCTGTTGAATGTAGAGCTGACTGCCTGTAAAGGGTATATTATAAATTCTGTTTATGCGGCCATGGCAAGCACCTGGACTGAATATTTCGCGAGGCAACCGGAGGAAAAAAAAACATTAACGTTGGCGTATTCCATCCTGATTGGATACCAACGGCACTAAGGGCAATCTGTTGTACTTTTATTAGTACCAGAAGGAAAAACAAACGTCTTTTTACCATGCTTGTAGACGGCAGTGTTGTATCAGGCCGACTGGCAAACACTAGTCTCAGGGACAAGGAATGGCAGGAGTAAATGCACTTGACACGGACGTTTTACTTGGTTGTTGTTTCCGTGTTTTTGCTTTGTTTTAGAGTCTTTTCTGAATCTAGGACTAGTTTAGATAGCTGCGGTTAGTTTTACGTCAGTAATACCTTCGAGTACTTTCTTACTCAACTTTTGTCGAAGAACATACAAATATTTGAACAGGATTCCTTAGTGGCCCTCAACGGCAACTGTGCCGGACCATATCTCAAGAGCTCTGTCTGTGCTGAAGGTACACTATAATGAGTCGCTATTATTACTAAAGACTCTTCACAATGAGGGGGTGACCGCCGTCCTTACTTTTCACTGTCCTGTCCTTTCCTGTTTCAATCCACCCCTGTGGTAAAGAAGATTCGTAAGACTTAGTGCTGAGAGGCTTGAGTAGGGACCACTGTGTACTAGTTACCTTGTAAATGAACTAGACGTTTTTTCATTGCCAGCGACTAGAGGCTGAGATATCTTGGAAAGCGCAGGCCTTAGCAGCCCGGGATCGTTTTCAGCTTTGATAACCTTGACCAAAATAAACCATGAACGAATCGCTGCACAAGTTTCCGTTCACGTGACGTTATTTGGTAGCAACAGTGTATAATTCAATATAACGATCGACGAGGCGCCTCGATGAAAGGTGTTACTCACAACATTACAATGCAGTTTCATTAAATTTGTTTCCTTTATAATAGGTTATGGGATTATGGAATAGAAACAAAGATGTATAGAAGAAAACTGTCTTCGTCCAATGTTACTGTGAATTTCATTTCCAGATAGACACCGTATGATATTTGTTCCGAGTAAAATGACACAGCAAATGTAGACAACAAATATTCTGTTCACAAAAGCGTTGTTTATTGACACTCAGTTACTGTAATATGATAGCTTTTATTTTCACTCAGGCTTCATTTTCTTGGTAGCGGGCGAGGCTGCTTGTTCAACAGTCTGTATAAAATATAAACAACGAAGTAGTGACGGTATATACATCTCGAGTTTATAAATTGACACTGAACAGGCTCCTTCTATGTTCCAAGCGAGGAGCTGTAGCTGAATTTCGTTCAGTTTGCGTAATAACAAACAGTACAACTTGTGACCGTTAAGGTTACTTCAAACCTTCGCGGGTGTCCTTCAGGAAAAAATTCGTACGCGCGCTGTTTTCAAGGAAACCCCCACAAACTATATATGAAAAGAAAGGCTATAAAACGTAGAATTTGATTAAATTATGTTTTGTTTTGGGTTTTGCTTTCCGAAGGAAGCAGAGGCCGTCAACTCCAAAATAACCGACTGACGTTACAGCGAAGTAATCGGGTGTCAAATGCGATTGTTCGTGCAAAATAACTGTGCAGTGTTAATCACAAAGCATCAATCTCCAAAAACGTGTCAGCATTTTCTTTTATTTCCATTGGTTGTCTTTTTATAGATCTGTCAAGTTCGACTACCGAAAATTCGCGTAACCTGTTGTGTTAAAGGCCGCCACGAGAAAAGTATTTAAAATAAGGAAAATTGCTGACATTTTTTTGTTCTATATCTATCAGGGAATGTTCGGACCAAATTTCACGGAAAACCGTCAAATCTACATACCCTATGAATTCATTTAAGGAGAAGGGATTCCCTTGAAAAACGAGTGCGAGTTTTCGCCTTCTAAAGATTTACACGCATAACACGCCTTCACAGAGGAATGTGTCAACTTGAAAAGCCGCGAACCAATGAAATAACAGAACCCCAAGCGTTCACAGTATGCAAACTTGAGCTTCGCGGGAAGCGATAGTGTCGCAGTCACGTTCCAGGCGCATACGTTTATGCCGTGGTCTTTTTTGGTCCTGGCCTTGTTTTGCTTTTTATCCAAGGACTTTTCTCCATTCTAGAGTGTTTCAAGCCGACCAGAGGATTTGGTTTTGAAAGCGTGACCACAGTTGAGCGTAAACAAAAAAAGAAACCCAATGAAAAACGAGTTGAAAACACGGCTTTGAAAGAAACCCATGTTTGAAACGATTTCTTAATCTGCATATTCATAAAGCAACAAAAGCACGTGGCGATTAACAACTTTATTTGATCACACATTTTACGAAACAAACTTTAAACCTAAATTATTTACTGCTAACGTTGAATGTAGCGGTACAGTTGTTAAACTACCCAAAACAGAAAAGTCCATTCTTTTTCTAAATTTAAATTCTCGCTCGATGGTGGCGACCTCGTATTTTGGTTCACTTTCAACCTTGCTGTACACTTCCGACCTAAACTGGCACTGACGTTAGAAATGTTATCAGACCAAATGCACACGTTACCTCAGAATTGCGCTGGCCACACAGTTTTCCTCTTCTTCGCTAGTTTAGGAGCTCTAAATCTGCACTTTGCCATTTGCTCTGTGAAGCAACGTGTTCGCTCGAAACTGAGAAACAGCTTGGCAACAACGTGACATCAGTTGATGAATATTCAAAAATTGTCACAGCGCAGCAATTAGGTGATAGGATCATGCACATCATGCACATTGTTTTGAGGATCATGCACATTTCACGTCTCAAATACAATAGTTGAATTGGGAAATGTTATTCAAATGATAATTTAAACTAATTTTCTTTGTTGGAGAAGTAATTTCAAAAACTCGTGCTTCGGGTTTCATCAGGTTTCCAAACGCTCGAAAACAATAAAACAAATGTTTCTCGCGTTTGGAAACCTGATGAAACCCTCGCACTCGTTTTTGAAATATTACTTTAAAAAACCTCTTTTTCTCAATAACTCGCGCGCGTTTTAATATTTTACTTACATTTTTTTCGGAAAATGATACCTTAACTGACGAACTTTCATTTTCTTGACAAAAAAAAAAAAAATCGGCCCATGTAGCCCCGCGAAGGTTTGAAGTAACCTTAATCCAACAGCCGGGCTCGGTGTAGTAAAATGTAAGTAGTTGTGAAATTCTACACTCCAGTCAGCCTGAATCACACTCTGGTCACACTCAATATCACTCCAGTTAGCCGTGATATCACTTAGTTTAGCCTGGATATCATTCAGGTTAGCCTGAATATCACCCAGGTTAGCCTAAATAATGCTCCAGTTACCCTGTTTACGGTTAGGTCTCAAAAGTGGAAATGATAACATCGTTCAGTTAAAAAAAGTTTATGCTCTGCATCTTACCCTCGAGACCAGTCTGCATTATGCAGACTTATTCTTACCTTTCGTTCCGCAGTCTGCCGACCGAATCAAAAATCGAGTGTAAAATACGCTTACTTACACTGTAAAACTTTAGTCAACTCTAAAGCCTACCGCCGTAAACCATGAAAAATTAGAAAAAATATATATATCGGATAGCTCACCTCTTAACTTTTTAAACAAAGTCCCTATTCCACAGGTCATCCAAGTGTAATATAAGGGTTTGTATAGTGAACTGTGGGAGAAATTTAAGAGTTTGTATGGAAATTGAATAGAAAGTCGTTCAATGTATGAGTTATTTTATTACCAAATAAATACTCTTGGAAGTTCGATGTTATCATTCTTTCTTATAATGGAGAATTCAAACAAGATTTAAGCGAGTTTTAGTATATCTGCCCTATATTTGGTGTTTTAATAAAAGACAAGGTAAGAAACTTCGGCCAGTTTGACGACAAAACACTCTTCCGGAGCATTTACTCAATATTTCTCACTGAACTCACAATTTGTGGCCTGTAGTTTCTCTCTCTGCAGTCCAATGAAGTGCACACATAGATTTCAGTGTGCCAGCTGAGCGGTGACGACAGCAAACTTATCAACTTGGGAGGTACCCCCACCATTTTCCGTTATTTTGCCCAGCTAACGCGCTGAAAACTGAATGTGTTGAATTTCCAATTTTTAATTCCTGGTTCTTGTTAATAACCTTTCATGCACGCGTTGCTTGTGATCTGACATGTTTCAAACTGAACACGATTTTTTTTGTTTTACCTAATTTAAGAAGAAAAATCGCTTGAGATCTAAAAACTCTGCTCAAAATGACGAAATCCGTCGTGCTTTGCAGGGCTACAAACTCGCCATAAAATTGCGAATTAATGTCTCATTCCCAGTGCTGTTCGGCTCCTCTCCAGTTGAGAGAATCAGCTGAGTGAAAGCACAGGATTACGTAAAGGGCGGCAGAATAAATAGCGATCGAGATCGATTAAATGTAGCATGTGTGGTTCGTAAATAAACGCTAGAAAACAGACAGAACGATACAGTCCGATTGATTGCTGAAACAGCGGAACAGAGAGATTTACGCTGTAGAGAATTCTGCAACACCAAGCTCTTCTTTATGTCACTGTTCAGAATTATTCCGTCTCTTTTCTCTCTGACCCGCTCTTCTTCACGACCTCCCTGGTTGCTTCTTTGCCTGTTAAGTCTTGTTCTCGACTCTTACCTTTCACGTTCTGCCTTACTGAAACCCTGTCTTGTAGACATTATGTTAACTCAGCTATCGTTTGTTGGTATAACAACACAAATAAGTTTCCTTTTCTTACAATTCGCCAAGATGACATTCTTGAGCTTTCCCGTAAGGATTACCTTGATACGCCCCCCCGCCTCTCAGTCTCCGAGAGTGTGTAAGTACAGAGACGTCATAAACCAATTTTCTGGTCTTAATGGGTTACCAAAGTTACCAAGAATGCGGCGCCGTACCAGAAGTCCTTCAGGCTGCCTGGGAAAGGCAATGACTACTAGACTAGTCAACATCACGATTTATTAAACATATAATTTGCTCAATAAATACACAAGTCAAACAGAAGACATCCCTGAGACTAGTCAACTAATCCCCAAAAATCCGAATTTTGACTCTTCGCCTAACACCACTTCAGTAGTGAAGAAAACAAACAAATAAACAAATAAACAAATAAATAAATAAATAAATAAATAAATAAATATCTTGATTGACTACTACCCCAGTGATCTCGTTTTTCCCAAGTAGTAGTTAACAACTATTCACCGAAGTGGAGGTGGCTAGTGGTGGATATTTACCGAGCCGCGAAGCGGCGAGGTAAATATCCAACGCTAGCCACCGACACTGAGGTGAATAGTTGTTTTAGTATATACTAAAACGGTGAGATAATATACATCACAAAAAATTAATTTGGATGATTTTTTCACTTGTCCCGGCCGCAAACCAGGACGCCATTTTCTCTTGAGTTGCTCGGAGGTAAATATTACAGGATATTCGGAGTTTGACGAGCCAATCAGCGCGCGCGTCTAACACTATCTGCTGTTTTAGTATATACTAATTCTTATTATTGCGAAGTAGTTTAAGCTATCTCTATAAAATTAACCATTGGCTCTCTACGCTTGAAAAAGATTTCGATCATCTTCACAACCGGTTTCAGGCATATGCAGCAGCTGGTTTTAGCAGACCTCTATTTTATAACAAATGTATCCACGCCTCATTTATAGCTCTCCCCTATCATTTTTAAGATTAGGGATTTATTCGAAAGTACGAGATTTTAAACAGGTAAAGTTTTATACCTTTAAACGCCCCACCATCTTGGTGAAAGATTTAATGACATGTCTTAATCAACTGTAACGGCATACGTATAATACTAGAACTAAGAATTCCTCCGCTTGCCCTCCTGTAGGACAAATGTAAGAAAACGTTTCCTCTTTTTCCAAGGCCCAAAATTATTTAATTTTCTTATACCCGAAAATAAAATACTCAAGTATTGTCGTGTTCACCGCTTAAACGTAACTCATCTCTTTCGTATATAAGCCTATTTAACTTTCCCTAAGTGTCCTGCCGATTAGAGTGATTTAATTTAGTGTGTAGTCTTAAATATCTCATAAAAGTAATCCCCTACACATTCCTTTTCCATACTTCTCTGGATGCCCTTGCTTCTTAGATTTGATAATAAAATTATAGTTATCGTTTGGTTAGAATTTACAAAACACGGAAACTAAAACTATGAGAGTAAGTTGGAAATAGAATACTGTTGAATAGTAATTCTGCCGTGCAATTGACACTAATTGTGATTATTTGTTGATAGGTATTTACAAAATAACCGGTTAAAGGACTTACCTCAGGATATCTTCAAAAATATCAAGCCGTGGATCCTGTGAGTAGATCTACCTAACATTCCAACCCCATCTTACTCAGACAAGATAGATGCGTGTCGCTTCACTGTTGGACATTTCGAACCTGTGTTTGTAAGTGCAGAAAGCCCTCATGGTTGCTAGCGTACTGAATTCGTACCGTAGTCAAGTTAAGTAAAAATGAAGAAGGTAAAGTAAAATGATTTCTTTAGGAAATGGCTCCGAATTTTTACATTGCATTCTCGGCACCCAGTCAGAGAGCTGCATCTGATCTTGTAACCCCTATGCCCTCTCACACTGGATTCTTTGTGCAATTGATCGCTTTAATTGATTACACGTGTTCAACGGACGTTTTCAAATGCGGTGTAAGCGTTTAAAAATATTCATTGTCACTGTCGTGCAAATCAAGTTATATCACGCCACAGTGACGTTAAACATTTGTATGAAATAGGCAGAACATCGGCAAAATTGATTTTAAAATCACAAAATTCAACATTGAGAGATGCACAGATTATAATTCTTCACAAAATATTAAAAAAAGAACAGAAATGTTAACGTAGTAATAGAGAACTTAGTTAAGAAAGGTTTCAAAACATGGATTATTAAAAGACCAAATTACTTAACAAATAATTTTCACAGCAAAATATTTTAATTTTTAACTAAGGCCCTGTTTGCAAGGAGGTAGGGAAACCCTGGTGCTACGGTTACATTTCCTTTTTTTTTCTTAGTTGACGTGCTTACAATGCAGCAGTGTTACCCTTCTAGGGAAAGGCTAGCTGAGCACTAAGGTTATTTACCCTAGAGTCGGGGTTATGCCCTCCACCTTCTCCGCTATGTCATGCGGTCCACAGCAGAGAAAACGTTTAGGTTCTAATCAACAAAACAAGACAAAAACAAAACAAAACAAAACAAAAAACAAAAACAGAGATATACCAAGGCCACGGGAAAGCGGCGATAAGGTGGAGGGCATAACCCCGACTCTAGGGTAAATAACCTTAGTGCTCAGCTAGCCTTTCCCTAGAAGGGTAACACTGCTGCATTGTAAGCACGTCAACTAAGAAAAAAAAAAGGAAATGTAACCGTAGCACCAGGGTTTCCCTACCTCCTTGCAAACAGGGCCTTAGTTAAAAATTAAAATATTTTGCTGTGAAAATTATTTGTTAAGTAATTTGGTCTTTTAATAATCCATGTTTTGAAACCTTTCTTAACTAAGTTCTCTATTACTACGTTAACATTTCTGTTCTTTTTTTAATATTTTGTGAAGAATTATAATCTGTGCATCTCTCAATGTTGAATTTTGTGATTTTAAAATCAATTTTGCCGATGTTCTGCCTATTTCATACAAATGTTTAACGTCACTGTGGCGTGATATAACTTGATTTGCACGACAGTGACAATGAATATTTTTAAACGCTTACACCGCATTTGAAAACGTCCGTTGAACACGTGTAATCAATTAAAGCGATCAATTGCACAAAGAATCCAGTGTGAGAGGGCATAGGGGTTACAAGATCAGATGCAGCTCTCTGACTGGGTGCCGAGAATGCAATGTAAAAATTCGGAGCCATTTCCTAAAGAAATCATTTTACTTTACCTTCTTCATTTTTACTTAACTTGACTACGGTACGAATTCAGTACGCTAGCAACCATGAGGGCTTTCTGCACTTACAAACACAGGTTCGAAATGTCCAACAGTGAAGCGACACGCATCTATCTTGTCTGAGTAAGATGGGGTTGGAATGTTAGGTAGATCTACTCACAGGATCCACGGCTTGATATTTTTGAAGATATCCTGAGGTAAGTCCTTTAACCGGTTATTTTGTAAATACCTATCAACAAATAATCACAATTAGTGTCAATTGCACGGCAGAATTACTATTCAACAGTATTCTATTTCCAACTTACTCTCATAGTTTTAGTTTCCGTGTTTTGTAAATTCTAACCAAACGATAACTATAATTTTATTATCAAATCTAAGAAGCAAGGGCATCCAGAGAAGTATGGAAAAGGAATGTGTAGGGGATTACTTTTATGAGATATTTAAGACTACACACTAAATTAAATCACTCTAATCGGCAGGACACTTAGGGAAAGTTAAATAGGCTTATATACGAAAGAGATGAGTTACGTTTAAGCGGTGAACACGACAATACTTGAGTATTTTATTTTCGGGTATAAGAAAATTAAATAATTTTGGGCCTTGGAAAAAGAGGAAACGTTTTCTTACATTTGTCCTACAGGAGGGCAAGCGGAGGAATTCTTAGTTCTAGTATTATACGTATGCCGTTACAGTTGATTAAGACATGTCATTAAATCTTTCACCAAGATGGTGGGGCGTTTAAAGGTATAAAACTTTACCTGTTTAAAATCTCGTACTTTCGAATAAATCCCTAATCTTAAAAATGATAGGGGAGAGCTATAAATGAGGCGTGGATACATTTGTTATAAAATAGAGGTCTGCTAAAACCAGCTGCTGCATATGCCTGAAACCGGTTGTGAAGATGATCGAAATCTTTTTCAAGCGTAGAGAGCCAATGGTTAATTTTATAGAGATAGCTTAAACTACTTCGCAATAATAAGAATTAGTATATACTAAAACAGCAGATAGTGTTAGACGCGCGCGCTGATTGGCTCGTCAAACTCCGAATATCCTGTAATATTTACCTCCGAGCAACTCAAGAGAAAATGGCGTCCTGGTTTGCGGCCGGGACAAGTGAAAAAATCATCCAAATTAATTTTTTGTGATGTATATTATCTCACCGTTTTAGTATATACTAAAACAACTATTCACCTCAGTGTCGGTGGCTAGCGTTGGATATTTACCTCGCCGCTTCGCGGCTCGGTAAATATCCACCACTAGCCACCTCCACTTCGGTGAATAGTTGTTAACTACTACTTGGGAAAAACGAGATCACTGGGGTAGTAGTCAATCAAGATATTTATTTATTTATTTATTTATTTATTTATTTGTTTATTTGTTTATTTGTTTGTTTTCTTCACTACTGAAGTGGTGTTAGGCGAAGAGTCAAAATTCGGATTTTTGGGGATTAGTTGACTAGTCTCAGGGATGTCTTCTGTTTGACTTGTGTATTTATTGAGCAAATTATATGTTTAATAAATCGTGATGTTGACTAGTCTAGTAGTCATTGCCTTTCCCAGGCAGCCTGAAGGACTTCTGGTACGGCGCCGCATTCTTGGTAACTTTGGTAACCCATTAAGACCAGAAAATTGGTTTATGACGTCTCTGTACTTACACACTCTCGGAGACTGAGAGGCGGGGGGGCGTATCAAGGTAATCCTTACGGGAAAGCTCAAGAATGTCATCTTGGCGAATTGTAAGAAAAGGAAACTTATTTGTGTTGTTATACCAACAAACGATAGCTGAGTTAACATAATGTCTACAAGACAGGGTTTCAGTAAGGCAGAACGTGAAAGGTAAGAGTCGAGAACAAGACTTAACAGGCAAAGAAGCAACCAGGGAGGTCGTGAAGAAGAGCGGGTCAGAGAGAAAAGAGACGGAATAATTCTGAACAGTGACATAAAGAAGAGCTTGGTGTTGCAGAATTCTCTACAGCGTAAATCTCTCTGTTCCGCTGTTTCAGCAATCAATCGGACTGTATCGTTCTGTCTGTTTTCTAGCGTTTATTTACGAACCACACATGCTACATTTAATCGATCTCGATCGCTATTTATTCTGCCGCCCTTTACGTAATCCTGTGCTTTCACTCAGCTGATTCTCTCAACTGGAGAGGAGCCGAACAGCACTGGGAATGAGACATTAATTCGCAATTTTATGGCGAGTTTGTAGCCCTGCAAAGCACGACGGATTTCGTCATTTTGAGCAGAGTTTTTAGATCTCAAGCGATTTTTCTTCTTAAATTAGGTAAAACAAAAAAAATCGTGTTCAGTTTGAAACATGTCAGATCACAAGCAACGCGTGCATGAAAGGTTATTAACAAGAACCAGGAATTAAAAATTGGAAATTCAACACATTCAGTTTTCAGCGCGTTAGCTGGGCAAAATAACGGAAAATGGTGGGGGTACCTCCCAAGTTGATAAGTTTGCTGTCGTCACCGCTCAGCTGGCACACTGAAATCTATGTGTGCACTTCATTGGACTGCAGAGAGAGAAACTACAGGCCACAAATTGTGAGTTCAGTGAGAAATATTGAGTAAATGCTCCGGAAGAGTGTTTTGTCGTCAAACTGGCCGAAGTTTCTTACCTTGTCTTTTATTAAAACACCAAATATAGGGCAGATATACTAAAACTCGCTTAAATCTTGTTTGAATTCTCCATTATAAGAAAGAATGATAACATCGAACTTCCAAGAGTATTTATTTGGTAATAAAATAACTCATACATTGAACGACTTTCTATTCAATTTCCATACAAACTCTTAAATTTCTCCCACAGTTCACTATACAAACCCTTATATTACACTTGGATGACCTGTGGAATAGGGACTTTGTTTAAAAAGTTAAGAGGTGAGCTATCCGATATATATATTTTTTCTAATTTTTCATGGTTTACGGCGGTAGGCTTTAGAGTTGACTAAAGTTTTACAGTGTAAGTAAGCGTATTTTACACTCGATTTTTGATTCGGTCGGCAGACTGCGGAACGAAAGGTAAGAATAAGTCTGCATAATGCAGACTGGTCTCGAGGGTAAGATGCAGAGCATAAACTTTTTTTAACTGAACGATGTTATCATTTCCACTTTGAGACCTAACCGTAAACAGGGTAACTGGAGCATTATTTAGGCTAACCTGGGTGATATTCAGGCTAACCTGAATGATATCCAGGCTAAACTAAGTGATATCACGGCTAACTGGAGTGATATTGAGTGTGACCAGAGTGTGATTCAGGCTGACTGGAGTGTAGAATTTCACAACTACTTACATTTTACTACACCGAGCCCGGCTGTTGGATTAAGGTTACTTCAAACCTTCGCGGGGCTACATGGGCCGATTTTTTTTTTTTTTGTCAAGAAAATGAAAGTTCGTCAGTTAAGGTATCATTTTCCGAAAAAAATGTAAGTAAAATATTAAAACGCGCGCGAGTTATTGAGAAAAAGAGGTTTTTTAAAGTAATATTTCAAAAACGAGTGCGAGGGTTTCATCAGGTTTCCAAACGCGAGAAACATTTGTTTTATTGTTTTCGAGCGTTTGGAAACCTGATGAAACCCGAAGCACGAGTTTTTGAAATTACTTCTCCAACAAAGAAAATTAGTTTAAATTATCATTTGAATAACATTTCCCAATTCAACTATTGTATTTGAGACGTGAAATGTGCATGATCCTCAAAACAATGTGCATGATGTGCATGATCCTATCACCTAATTGCTGCGCTGTGACAATTTTTGAATATTCATCAACTGATGTCACGTTGTTGCCAAGCTGTTTCTCAGTTTCGAGCGAACACGTTGCTTCACAGAGCAAATGGCAAAGTGCAGATTTAGAGCTCCTAAACTAGCGAAGAAGAGGAAAACTGTGTGGCCAGCGCAATTCTGAGGTAACGTGTGCATTTGGTCTGATAACATTTCTAACGTCAGTGCCAGTTTAGGTCGGAAGTGTACAGCAAGGTTGAAAGTGAACCAAAATACGAGGTCGCCACCATCGAGCGAGAATTTAAATTTAGAAAAAGAATGGACTTTTCTGTTTTGGGTAGTTTAACAACTGTACCGCTACATTCAACGTTAGCAGTAAATAATTTAGGTTTAAAGTTTGTTTCGTAAAATGTGTGATCAAATAAAGTTGTTAATCGCCACGTGCTTTTGTTGCTTTATGAATATGCAGATTAAGAAATCGTTTCAAACATGGGTTTCTTTCAAAGCCGTGTTTTCAACTCGTTTTTCATTGGGTTTCTTTTTTTGTTTACGCTCAACTGTGGTCACGCTTTCAAAACCAAATCCTCTGGTCGGCTTGAAACACTCTAGAATGGAGAAAAGTCCTTGGATAAAAAGCAAAACAAGGCCAGGACCAAAAAAGACCACGGCATAAACGTATGCGCCTGGAACGTGACTGCGACACTATCGCTTCCCGCGAAGCTCAAGTTTGCATACTGTGAACGCTTGGGGTTCTGTTATTTCATTGGTTCGCGGCTTTTCAAGTTGACACATTCCTCTGTGAAGGCGTGTTATGCGTGTAAATCTTTAGAAGGCGAAAACTCGCACTCGTTTTTCAAGGGAATCCCTTCTCCTTAAATGAATTCATAGGGTATGTAGATTTGACGGTTTTCCGTGAAATTTGGTCCGAACATTCCCTGATAGATATAGAACAAAAAAATGTCAGCAATTTTCCTTATTTTAAATACTTTTCTCGTGGCGGCCTTTAACACAACAGGTTACGCGAATTTTCGGTAGTCGAACTTGACAGATCTATAAAAAGACAACCAATGGAAATAAAAGAAAATGCTGACACGTTTTTGGAGATTGATGCTTTGTGATTAACACTGCACAGTTATTTTGCACGAACAATCGCATTTGACACCCGATTACTTCGCTGTAACGTCAGTCGGTTATTTTGGAGTTGACGGCCTCTGCTTCCTTCGGAAAGCAAAACCCAAAACAAAACATAATTTAATCAAATTCTACGTTTTATAGCCTTTCTTTTCATATATAGTTTGTGGGGGTTTCCTTGAAAACAGCGCGCGTACGAATTTTTTCCTGAAGGACACCCGCGAAGGTTTGAAGTAACCTTAACGGTCACAAGTTGTACTGTTTGTTATTACGCAAACTGAACGAAATTCAGCTACAGCTCCTCGCTTGGAACATAGAAGGAGCCTGTTCAGTGTCAATTTATAAACTCGAGATGTATATACCGTCACTACTTCGTTGTTTATATTTTATACAGACTGTTGAACAAGCAGCCTCGCCCGCTACCAAGAAAATGAAGCCTGAGTGAAAATAAAAGCTATCATATTACAGTAACTGAGTGTCAATAAACAACGCTTTTGTGAACAGAATATTTGTTGTCTACATTTGCTGTGTCATTTTACTCGGAACAAATATCATACGGTGTCTATCTGGAAATGAAATTCACAGTAACATTGGACGAAGACAGTTTTCTTCTATACATCTTTGTTTCTATTCCATAATCCCATAACCTATTATAAAGGAAACAAATTTAATGAAACTGCATTGTAATGTTGTGAGTAACACCTTTCATCGAGGCGCCTCGTCGATCGTTATATTGAATTATACACTGTTGCTACCAAATAACGTCACGTGAACGGAAACTTGTGCAGCGATTCGTTCATGGTTTATTTTGGTCAAGGTTATCAAAGCTGAAAACGATCCCGGGCTGCTAAGGCCTGCGCTTTCCAAGATATCTCAGCCTCTAGTCGCTGGCAATGAAAAAACGTCTAGTTCATTTACAAGGTAACTAGTACACAGTGGTCCCTACTCAAGCCTCTCAGCACTAAGTCTTACGAATCTTCTTTACCACAGGGGTGGATTGAAACAGGAAAGGACAGGACAGTGAAAAGTAAGGACGGCGGTCACCCCCTCATTGTGAAGAGTCTTTAGTAATAATAGCGACTCATTATAGTGTACCTTCAGCACAGACAGAGCTCTTGAGATATGGTCCGGCACAGTTGCCGTTGAGGGCCACTAAGGAATCCTGTTCAAATATTTGTATGTTCTTCGACAAAAGTTGAGTAAGAAAGTACTCGAAGGTATTACTGACGTAAAACTAACCGCAGCTATCTAAACTAGTCCTAGATTCAGAAAAGACTCTAAAACAAAGCAAAAACACGGAAACAACAACCAAGTAAAACGTCCGTGTCAAGTGCATTTACTCCTGCCATTCCTTGTCCCTGAGACTAGTGTTTGCCAGTCGGCCTGATACAACACTGCCGTCTACAAGCATGGTAAAAAGACGTTTGTTTTTCCTTCTGGTACTAATAAAAGTACAACAGATTGCCCTTAGTGCCGTTGGTATCCAATCAGGATGGAATACGCCAACGTTAATGTTTTTTTTTCCTCCGGTTGCCTCGCGAAATATTCAGTCCAGGTGCTTGCCATGGCCGCATAAACAGAATTTATAATA